>MU224342.1:2654374-2672047 GCA_018584345.1 Thuja plicata
AGATTTATCAAATGAAGCTTTAAAGAAGTAAGCATGCAAAATCAATTAGAGAGTAGGAAATTTTCATTTATAAGCAAAGAACACCTTAAGGTAATGATCATACAAATGTTCTTCCTCAAATAAACTCACCAATAAATTGGCTGTATGTATTTCCTTATCATTCTTGGTTTTGATTCTTACCTCCTTGTTAGGCTTTGAGATCTGCTTCTTTGGTTTCTTCACCTTGGGGTGATTTTTCATTTGCAGGACAAGAAAACACAGAGAATTACAATAGTGACAGAATTAACCAAAATCTGATTTAAAGAAAAAAAGATTACGCAACATTTAACAGCTAAACAATGGCTATCAAATGTTCATAAGAGTAAATTAAAACATTATAGGCAACTTTTAAATCTTAACACACAACTCTTTAAAAATCACAGGCGGCTAATTAAAAAGAGCAGGCGGTGCAAAAAGTATAAAATGCAGCCAAAGATTGCTGGTAGGCGGCTGTTGAAAATTCACAAGCAGTGCACTTTATCTAACAGGTGGCACAATTTATTTGGTAGGTGACCCACTTTATCTGAAAAGCTGCAACAAAATGATAGACAGAGATGAATCGGGCTCTATAGGCGGCATTTTTTGTGTTCATAAGCGGCTGTTAGCATCACATACGCAGGTCTTTTCCTATTTTCTGCAAGAAAAACACCAAAAACAAAGAAAACATACCAAATCTTAGATAAAAATGTTAGTAAAGAGGCTTAGAGCCCCACAGTGGGTGCCATTATGTGTGTAAGAAAATACACCTTCATGAAATTAAGATTGAGAACTACAATTCTATGGAAAGATTAAACAAGTTAATCTAAGAATTGAAGCTAACAATCTATATCATCTCATGGTTCTCTATCCAAGCTTTGTTAAGAGAGCTCTCAGGCTTATTCTCTCTCAAGGACAATCCTAGAATGAGATATGAATGAAAAATGAATGCTCAAATCTAGCTAGAATGCTCAAAATGCTCAAAAATGCTCCAAGATTATGTTAGAAAACAACAAATACTCCTAAACATGATATGCTAAAATGCTGGAATTCTCTCAAAAGATCTCAAATGCTCCTCATAATCTCTCAATGTGCCTCTAATAAGGATGCTTTTTCTCTTAAAATTCTTGGATCCCAAACAAAAAGGAAACGACTTGTATTTATAGCATTTTCCCAAGGGTAGGGGGTAGAGTGAGTTAATCATGATCGAAGTTTGGTTAAGTCAAAAGCTTTGAGGTGTTTTCAAATGGAGGGAAAGTTGGTTGGTTGTGTCAAATATATTAGGAATAACTCCATCATTCAATTAAATTAGCCATGGAAGGGTGATTGGGTTGGATTTGATCTTTTTGATTTGAACTATACAATTGAAAAATCAATTGCATAATTTGATTAATCCCTTTAGGCTTGAATTTAATTATTTGATCTTTTAATTTGATTTGATTTTTTGTCCATTTGATTTGATCCATTTGATTTGTATTGAGATGAGATTTTAAGGCATTTGGCTGAGATTTATAGTTTGGAATGCTTGAGATACACATGGTAATTTTTAGGTGTCTACAAGAAGCATGAGTATGAGTGAGAATGTGTATGGATGTGATGCGAATAGAAGAATGAAAATTTCAAAATCAGACAAATGGTGATGCGAACTACAAGTGGAACTACCTAAGCATAGAAGATGCTTGTATTATTCATTATTGATAAAACATTGTAACAGAATTATATTTCTGATGGCATGAGCAGTGAGCTCAGTATACCTTTATTAAGGTTTTGTATTTCTCTAATAAGGAAATGTGCTAATGTAATATTCATCTTCTTATAGGGGTAGGTCTCCTAACAGGGACACAATAATTTTAGTGCATATTTGTGGGTACCATCCCCACTGGGGGTTTCCCTTGGCCAAGATTTCCTCAACAAAAATTCATGGTGTTATAAGTTATGTTTTTTGTGTTTATGTTCTTTTCATTTCATGATTTATCTGGTTAAGTTGGAACTTATTAAGTTCATGTTTAAAGTGTTACAATACTGATTCACCCCCTCTCAGTATTACTTAATCCTAACATGTCATTCTTTCTTACATGTGATATTAAGGTTTTTTCTTCTTTCTTTTCTTTATCAGAATTATCCTTGATGGAAACATATACAAATTCTTCTCCATCATCATCATCTATGTCATTGTAGGTTATTCCTTTATTATCAAGATGACATGACTTCTTACCTTTGTTTTTGAAATCTTGAAATCTCCTGAATCTTTTTTCTCTCTTGTTGTCATCTCGGTTGTCTTTCTTCTCATCACTGTCATTTTTAGGGCATCTAGCAGCAATGTGTCCAATCTTGTTACATTTAAAACATTTCAAAAGATATCTTACCTTAGTACTTTCCTTTACCTCTCTATAGTCTTCTAGCTAGTAGAGATTCAAAATCTTTTTCATTTGCTTCATCTTTAGCATACAGTTCTTCTAACCTACTCTTGCAACTATAGAACCTTTCACTAGCACTACTTGCATAACCATCACTAGGTCTAGACTCCCTAGAACTTCCAATCTTCAAAGATGATTTAAATGGAGACTCAATCCTAGCCATAGCAAGTAAACTATTATCAAAATAATTAAGCTCAAAAGAAACCAACTTACCAATAGTAGCATCTAGTGAAACAATTATCCGAGGAATGGATCTCACTTCTTGTATTGCAAATACTCATATGACATACATAGGTAACAATTTCCTCAATATTTTTCTTGTTAGATCTTATTTATTTATCTGTCCTCCAACACCTCTAATAGAATTCATAGTTTCCTTTAGTCTTGCAATGTATAGTATAACATTATCACCTTCTTTCATTCTCATAGAATTATATTTTCCTCTTAATCTTTCATCTTTTGCCTTCTGAACATGTTGATCTCCACCATGTACCAATTCAATCTTGTTCCACATCTTCTTTACTGTATCACATCCTTTAAGGTCATTAAACTCCAAATTGGTGAGATTAGTGTTGGGAAGTTGACTTCCTGAGGATGCATGACTTATTTTGTGTTGTCATCATAGCAACAAAGTCATATTAAGTTTCTGTCAAAGTAAACTTAGAAGACAAGATGACTAAGTATGGAAAACATGACAGATAGATTTATATAGCAATCAACACATCATCGCACATGCCAGTGACTGAATTAGAGTATGTGCATTCAGATATATGTTCTATGTGATGTATACATACTAAGTTCAGACATGCATGGTATGGCATGATAGTACGGAGAAGTTATAGATAGATCAGTGCACCAGTAGTCTAGAAGATAGAGCATGAAAGCCGACTAGTGTTTTGATTAGCGTATATTATTTTTTTATGTAAAGGCCAAGAACCTATGATAGTATGTTTGTAATGATGTAATTAGTAATGTTGTAAACACGCTTAAGCCAATTATTTTGGAAGCATTGTGTATTATGTTTTAGGGCCGACCATAAGTCTTGTTTTGGGTCGCGTCTATTCGAGCATGAACATATAAGTATGTAATGTAAAGTTATGTTACAAGGGTTAAATATTATGCATGAGAAAGACATAGAAGAGAATAATAATGAAGTTAGTATGAGATAAATCTCTTTAAGAGAGTAAGAGCATCAGTGCATAAACATAACTGATTAGAAAATAGTGTCATTACAACAGTTCACTTTTGATATAGTGTATATCAACTATCAGAAGGTTGTAGCCTTCATCCTATTGAGTAGTGAGATTTGGCAGTGAGCCATATACCTTTAACATGGTTCTGTAAAGACTCCTAATAGGGTCATTGTACTTTCATTATAAAGATTGCTTCTAATAGGGCAAAGGAATTTTAACAGGTTCATTATACTAGTATAATATTTGTGGGTACTAATTCCCACCGGGGTTTTCCTCTGATCAAGGTTTCCCCGTAATTATATCATGTGTTATGTGTTCTTGTATTGAGCTTCATTGGATATATGTTTGATTTATGTTTAAGTTTCTGAAATATAATAAATAAACAAACACTGATTCACCCCCCCTCTCAGTGTTTCAAACAATTAGATGATATCTCAATCATAACTTGTGTATGGTCTTGTCTTTCTCTTATCTTCTCAAGTGTCAAAGTTATAAATGGTGGTGGTGAATATTCATTATCAAGATAGTATAGTGCATACTCTCCAATCCCAGATAAGTGCAACCTCATTGTATTTTTCCATGTAGATAATTTATCCTTATTAAACTTTGGTGCCTCCCTCTTATACATCTTCTGATCTTTAACTCAAGTCTTTTAAACCTATCTCTTAGAGTACTTATCTTTGATACCAATTGTTGGATTACTAAGAGGGGGGTGGGGGCGGATAAGAAAACTATGATCTTTAAACTTTAAAAATCAACTCTGATTCAACTTAGTAGGATAAACAACAACATCAACCGAATCACCAAATAACCTCAATAACTCAAACAATAAATTACATAAACAGTAAATATCATGAACATAAAATATTCAACACATTTAACACTAGATTTCATGAGGAAACCCAATTTGGGAAAAACCTCTGTGGGAATTGTGACCCAAAAATCAAAATACTCTTTTGAAGTATGTTTGGTTAAAATCCAATCCTGTTAAAGATTACAATACACATTGTTATATGTGATCCTTTTAGGGGATTGATTGCTACACCCTTAGTGTGCTTGTACAAGCCAATTCTAGGACTCTTACTATTCCTATCCTTCACAAGATCCTACCCTCTCTTCTAGGATATTTCAAGCCCTTTCTTAGCTATCCTAGGACTTATCCAATACCACTCTATGAGTTGGTAACTTTTGTACTTCACCTTGGGGTATCTATACAAAAAGTTTACTTCAATCCCTTACTCCTTCTTGGAAGACTCCAAGTGCATTTTCAACTCCACTACTTCAAAAGTATATGTAGGGGGTGTAATCCATGATTGGAAATATTCTTTAACTCTATATGATACCATTTGGATAGGGAATCAAGGCTTTCCCAAATGATCTTAGGACAATCAACGAATTTGGTCTTTTAGGCCTAATAGCTCAATTAGCCCTAATCAACTAGTTGTTCTTACTTATTTCACAACTTTCCCAAATAAAACCAAAAACAAAGTGGATATTCTGACACCCTTTTTGTAGAAATTAAATATTTTGGTGGTCTTAGGGTTCTAGGGTCTCCGTATAGTGGGTTCCTAGAATTAAGGGCTAATAGGGCTAATTTGGCTATTTTGGTGCAGTCTCATGATTTCTACTTAGAAATGTATCTTATTGGATTGGTCAATTCATACTCTTTATAGGAGATATCTTTAGGAACTTTATTCTTGAAAAGCCATTCTTGGTTCCATTCTCCCAATCGTCCTCCTGCAATCAAACACCATTAAATCTCTGGCAAACACCTAACCGGGTGCACAAGACTTGCCTAGGGCTTGTCATTAAAAATAGATACCTTGATCTTCTGTACTCCTACACTCATATTTAAACTATAAAGAGGCTCACCTACCATATTCATCTAGACCATGATGAAATTCATGGTTGGATTCTATGGGGGAGCCATTTTGCTCAAATCTGCCCTGTCCACAACAACAACTGTGCAACTTACAAAACAATTTACAAGACTAAACAAATGAACTCACATAAAATTTAAATATAAAAAAATGATGCTTAAAACTACATCTACTACACGAATGTATCTTACTATTCAATCCATCTACCAACACTCATACATAAAATTAGTCGACTGTGAGCAAAAACCAGTAAATAGAGCTTTCTTAGAAAATTCAAAATATTACATCACATCCTCTATGCTCGGGAAATGGGCCTCCTTGTGGCTTAATATAATTTTTACATGTTTTTAGGTAGCTACCATAACTACCCATCCTCATCTTAGAAGGGAATCCAATATTTGAAAATGTTGTCATGCAACTTTGCAAAGTTGCAAATGTTGTCATCACAACATTTTGACAACTTTTGCATCTTTGTCTAAAACATATCCTAATGATCTCCAATCAACATGAAGTGAAGTAAAACATCCTAGAGGAATTTTTAGGCACATTTCAAACCTTTCCTAAGCCTTGAAGGCTTTTGAACCCAATTTCCCACTTTTAGGCTTAATCTTGCACTAAACACTAACAAAACATAAAACCACTAGGTTGGATTGATCCTAGTCAAATACACCTATATAAAAACTTGCAAGACCTTCTAAGGACTAAAAATAAACACTACTGACTTGAATAAGGCCAGTACAAGCCACATCAAAATTTGAACTAGGGATTAGCCTAGGTGCTCCTGCACCATTCTTCCCAAATGAAAGATTTCAATTTATCCTTGGATTGAAAAATTTGGAATCAATTCCAAACTTCTTAAAATCCATCTCCTTGATCCAAGTGGCCTCTAAATCTCCTTGGCCATGCCATTTGATCAGATTTTCATAGTAAGTCCTCTATCTAGTCTTCTTATAGGCCCTTGAATCAAGTATCTTCTCTGCCTTCTTAGGTGGTGTAGGGGTCAAATTCAGGTCTTTCATTTCTTGTATTACCTCAGTAGGGCTCTGGTCTAGATCTAGAGTAGGTCCCTTATAGAGGACCAGATTTGCAACATTGAAGACCGGAGACAAACCAATATCCTTAGGGAGCTCAACCTTGTATGCATTGTTTCCATATTTGGCTAGAATAGTACATGACCCTAATATCCTCATATGCAACTTGTTGGGTAATCCCTTTTGTACTCTTTCCTTGTTTAAATATACCATAAAAAGATCCCCTTCCTAGAATTGGACTTCCTTCTTTCTTTCATCCACCTTTTTCTTTATCTTTGCAATGTTCTCTGTTGAATTTTTTCTCACTGTTTCATGCACCTCTTTCATGGAATGTGCAAAGTATTCTTCATAACCACTTCCCTTGGCTCCATCCTTTAACTCTTTGAGTTCAAATATCCCTCTAGGGTGTAGTCCATAGACAATTTCAAAGGGACTCTTTCTAGTAGTTTTGTTTACAATATCATTATATGCATATTCTGCCTATCCTAAGAGTTGGCCCTAAGCTTGACCATACTCCTTAGTGAGACACCTCAATAGGATCCCTATGATTCTATTCAACACCTTAGTTTGACCATCTGTCTAAGGGTGATATGTAGACCCAAAGGATAGATTGGTTCTCAATTTTTGCCACAATGTCTTTCAAAAGTGACTCATGAATTTTGTGTCTCTATCTGAGACTATGCTTAAGGGTAACCCATGGATTCTCACCGCTTCCTTGAAGAATAGGTGTGCAATGTGACAAGCATCATGAAATGTCTTGCATGGGAAAAAATGTGTCATCTTACTAAAGCTGTCTACTATGACATAGATACTGCCAAATCCTTGTTTTGTTTTTGGAAATCCCACAACAAAATCCATGCTCAAGCATTCCCAAGGTCTACTTGGAATGGGGAGTGGTTGATAAAGGTCTGCATTGGAGGATCTTCCTTTGGATTTTTTACACACTACACAACACTCCACATATTTTCTAATATCCAAATTCATCTTAGGCCAAAAATAGAACCTCTGCACTAACTCTTGGGTCTTATTTACTCAAAAATGATCACTAAGTGCCCCATTATGTTTCTCTTGAATCAAATTTTCCCTAATTGATCCTCTAGGGACACATAAATGACTTCCTTTAAACAATAAATCACTTTGCATTGTATATTCAAAAAATTCACCATGAAAATGATTGTTATGCTCTTTACATACCTTGTATATCTTTGCAAAGTCTTCATCCTTTGCATATAAGTCCTTGAAACTCTTAATGCCCATGCTCTGTAGTTGTACTTCTTGTACTATCAGAAGTCTCCTACTGAGTACACCTACCACTTTGTTCTACAATCCTTTTTTATGCTTGATGTTGAAGGTGTAAGCCTACAAGTACTCCACCCATTTCATGTGCTTGTGTCTGAGCTTGTTTTGGGAGTTCAAAAAGCTAAGTGCTTGGTTGTATGAATACACAAAAATTCCCTTGGAAGTAAATAGTGCCTCCATTTCCTTAGTGCTTGGACTAGAGCATACATCTCTAAGTCGTAGGAAGAATACTTCCTCTTTGCATCACTTATCTTGTCACTGTGAAAAGCCACTGGTCTCCCTTCTTGGCTTAAAACTGCCCCAATAGAAACATTGCTAGCATCTCACTCAACTGCGAAAATTTTCTCAAAACTTGGTAATGTTAAGATGGGTTGAGTGAAAATATTATTCTTCAACAACTCAAATCCTTGGTTATATTTCTCATTCAATACAAACTTATTTTTCATACCTCCTTTTATGGTGTCTAGCATAGGAGCACAAATAACACTAAATTGCTTAATGAATTTCCTATAGTATTGAGCTAATCTATGAAAAATTCTTACCTATATTGTAGTTTTGGGGGACGGCCAGTTGATGATGGATTCTACCTTTCTTAGATCCATCTTAAAGTTTCCATGAGACAACAAAAAACAAAGATACACTAGCTCCTGCTTTAGGAACTCACACTTATCCAAACTGATCATTATCTTTTCTTCATGCAGTCTCTTAAATACAATTTGTAGATGCCTTAAGTGTTCTTCTTTAGTCTTACTGAAGATTAGGATATCATCTAAATACACTACAACAAACTTACCAATGTACTCCTTGAGTACTTCATTCATAAGCCTCATGAATGTGGATGAGACATTTGATAGCCCAAATGGAATCACAAGCCATTCATATAAACCTTCTGGGGTTTTGAAGGCAGTCTTCCATTCATCTCCCCCATTGACCCTAATTTGATGATAACCACTCTTTAGGTCATTCTTTGTGAAATACTTTGCTCCTCCTAAACAATCCATTAGGTCTTCTATCCTAGGAATAATAAACCTATATCTAATGGTGATTCAGTTAATGGCTCTAGAATCAGTGCATAGCCTCCAAGTTCCTCCCTTTTTGGGTGCTAGGATAGTGGGTACAAAACATGGGCTTATAATTTTTCTAATGAGGCATTGGTTTAGGAGCTCCTAGATTTGTTTGGAAATTTCCTCATTTTGTTGAGGGGTCATCTTATAAGAAGCCTTTTTAGGAAGGGTATCTCCTAGGATAAAGTCAATTTGGTGACTAATATCTCTCTTAGGGGGTAGGATTGCTGGTTTTCCATCACTGACAATGTCTTTATACTCCTTAAGAAAATCTTGTACTTCTTTAGGAATCTCTATCTTCTTGACTATCTTTTCTACATCATCTTCCATTGGATTCAAAACCAAATCATATGCTACTCCCTCTCCTTCTTCTAGATATTTTAGGAACTCCTTTTAACTCACCAATATGACATTAGGGCCTAAGGATTTTATTTCTCCTTCTTCCAATAGTGACTGGATTTTGAAAGTCACACCATCTTTCTTGAAAGAATATGCATTCTTAGCTCCATCATGCTTGGCTTGTCTGTCAAATTGCCATGGCCTTCCTAGTAAAATGTGACATACATCCATGGGTAGGACATCACACAATACCTTATCTTTATATATTCTAATTGAGAAGTCCACCCATGCTTGTTCATTCACAAGGACATGTTGTCCTTTGTTCAACCAAGTAACCTTGTATGGGTTACTATGTGGAATTCTCTTCATTTTCAATTTATTAACTACCTCCTTTGACACAATGTTGTCAGTAGACCCTGAGTCTATGATAACTCTACACACTTTAACCATCATTTTGCACTTCACTCTGAATAGTGCTATTTTATGGCTTGGCTCCTATCTCACTAAATCTTTGATTTGTGTTCTCCTTATCATCAAATTTTCTCCTTCCTCTGATTCTAAGGGTACTTCAGGGTGTTTATTTCCACCACTAGACTCCTCTTACACAAATTTTAATCTCTTTTCACTTCCTTGAGAAGGAGATCCTTTCTTTGGACACCTATAGGTAGGATGCCCCATTTGGTTGCAGTGATAGCATTTCATAGTTGCAAAGTAGGAATCTCTTCCTTGGATATTGAATCTTCCTCTCCAATTAGTATTAGAGCCTCTTACTCTATTGAAGCTTCCTCTACTTGATCTTCCATCTTGTTTTTCAATCAACTTGGTCTCTCCTTGAGTCTTGGATTCTGAACTTCTACCACCATATCCACTCCTTTGGCCTCTTCCATCTCTTCCTCTACCTCTACCTCTTGTATTGCTTGAGTCTTGTTTCTTTCTCAATTTATCTTCCACCTTTATTACAAGTTGCTGACATCTCTAAATAGTGGTAGGAGTAAGTAGACTCAATTCATCTTGGATAGTCCATTTTAGACTGTTAAGGTATCTAGCTACCTTGAAACTTTCCTATTGTGAAATTATTGATCTCATGCATAGCCTTTGAAACTCTTCAGTGTAAGAGTTAACATTCAAGTCTTTTTGTCTTAGATTTTGTCTCCTTTTATGTAACTTAATTTCATAGTCTTTAGGTACATAGGCTTCTCCAATTTCGGCTACCATATCTTTCCAAGTGCCTATGGGTTTCTTGCCTTCTTTCTCCCTCTCATCTTGGATAAATTTCCACCAAGTGAGTGAAGAACCTCTAAGTCTATACTTTTCCACTTTTACCTTCTGGGATTCAGTTATGCCATCTCATTCAAAGTGATTCTCAAGTCCTTCAATCCAATCAAGGACTACCTCTGGTTCCATCTTTCCACTAAAGATAGGAACTCCTTCCAATGCCTTTCCACTCAAGAATTTTAATTCTTTCAAGAAAGGTTATTCAGTGAGGACAGGGTCAATTTCAGGGATTTCATCATCTAAGGCTATCTCTTTACTCCTTCCTTCAACTTTATCTTTGACTTCCTTGGTCTTCTCTTCCACTTGGTCCACTTTGCCAATCTCTCTCTGAGAAATCTATTCTCTTATTCTTTCTCATCCACTTTCTTTGAAATTTCTACTTTTTTACCATTGTAGACTCTCCTACTAACTCTTCTAGGTGAAACATTAATCACAAGACAAATCTTATTGCCTCTGATACCAATCTCATAGCTACACCCTTAGTGTGCTTGTACAAGCCAAATCTAGGACTCTTACTATTCCTAGACTTCACAAGATCATACCCTCTTTTCTAGGATATTTCAAGCCCTTTCTTAGCTATCCTAGGACTTCTCCAAAACCACTCTATGAGTTGGTAACTTTTGTGCTTAACCTTGGGGTATCTATCAACAAAGTTCACTTCGATCCCTTACTCCTTCTTAGAAGACTCCAAGTGCATTTTCAACTCCACTACTTCACAAGTGTATGTAGGGGGTGTAATCCATGATTGGGAAGCTTATTTAACTCCATATGAGCCCATTTGGATATGGTATAAATTATTTCCCAAATGATTTCAAAACAATCAATGAATTTGGTCTTTTAGGCCTAATAGGTCAATTAGCCTTAATCAAATAGTTTTTCTTACTTCTTTCACAACTTTCCCAAATAACCCAAAATCAAAGTGGATATTCTGACACCCTTTTCCAAGAAATTAAATATTTTGGTGTTCTTAGGGTTCTAGGGTCTCAGTACAGTGGGTTCCTAGAATTAAGGGCTAATAGGGCTAATTTGGCTAATTTGGCTAATTTGGTGCAGTTTGATGATTTCTACTTTGAAATGTATCTTACTGGATTGGTCAATGCCTAATATTACTAGGAGGTATCTATGGGACCTCTATTATTGTGAAACCATGCTTGGTTCCATTCTCCCAATCGTTCCCCTGCAATCAAACACCATTAAATCTCTGGAAACACCTAACCAGGTGCATAGGACTCGCCTAGGGCTTGCCTTTGAAAATAGCTACCTTTCTCTTCTGGAATCATACACTCATATTTACACTATATAGAGGCTCCCCTACCATATTCATCTAGACCATGATGAAATGCATAGTTAGATTCTATGGGGGAGCCATTTTTCTCAAATCTGCCCTGTCAACAACAACAGCTGTGCAACTTACAAAACAATTTACAAGACTAAACAAATGAACTCACAAAATATTGAAATCTAAACAAAAGATGATTAAAAATACCTCTAATACACGAATGTAACACTAGATCTTACTATTCAATCCATCTATCAACACTCATACACAAAAGTAGTCGCCTGTGAGCAAAAACTAGTAAATAGAGCTTTCTTAACAAATTCAAAATCTTACATCACATCCTCTATGGTCGGGAAATGGGCCTCCTCATGTATTAATATCCCTTTTCCATGTTTTTAGTTAGTTACCATAACTACCCATCCTCAACTTTGAATGGAATCCAATATTTGAAAATGTTGTCATGCAACTTTGCAAAGTTGCAAATGTTGTCATGACAACATTTTGACAACTTTTGCATCTTTGTCTAAAACATATCCTAATGACCTCAAATCAACATAAAATTAAGTAAAAACATCCTAGAGGCCTTTTTAGGCACATTTCAAACCTTTCCTAAGCCTTGAAGGATTTTGGACCCAATTTCCCACTTTTATGCTTAATCTAGCACTAAACACTAACAAAACATAAAACCACTAGGTTGGATTGATCCTAGTCAAATCCACCTAGATACAAACTTGCAAGACCTAAGGCTTAAAAATAAACACTACTAACTTGGCTAAGGTCAATACAAGCCACATCAAAATTTGAACTAGGGATTAGCCTAGGTGCTCCTACACCAGGGATTTACCTAAGACCTGTTAAGACCTTCACCCTATTATGAGTGGCCTAGTTAATTAGAGGGCTTTGAACACCCTTTTAGAATGTTACCTTTCTCAAGGATTTTACAATAAGACTTTTAAGTCCACTCAATTAACATATTTCTCTATTACAATTTCAAATAAGCAACAATGTATAAAATGATCTTTAGAACTGCAAATACCTCTTGTTTGATGAGATCCCTTATGCGCTCTTTGACTACTAGCATCAATACTTTATCAATCTATGCTTTAGACTTAGATCTACACCTCTTTTCTCTTCACTACTTCACTCAATAGCGCTTGAGCACTTCAAGTTGCCAGCCTCTTGTTACTCGAATTCATTCTTTAAATAGACTCTATTTTTGCCTCTTAATCTCCTTGATTAGGTTTTCCTTCAATCATCTTAGCTATTAGATCAAATTTTTGAACTGATTCAATGAACTTGAAACTTGGTTACCCGCTTGGGTATCACCTTGGAACTTAGACTTTTCTTCGAAGTAAAACCTTCACTTTTGTTGCTTAATCTATACCGTAGATCTCTTCCTTGAATTTTCTTATGCGTAGATCTTGTAACCAACTTATTTTTCATCCTTGGAATATTCTAGATCATTTTTGCTTTCCATTAAATGCATTCTTATCCTTGTTCTAACATCTGTTCTTCTCGGCAACTAACTCTCAGTTTGGTGACTAACATGCACTGCTCGGTGCCTCAATATCTCATTGTCCTGACCAACTTACATAACCCTTTACCAACAAACTTCTTCCTGATTGGTAACTTAACTCTTTTAGTCTTACCAACTTTCCCAATCTACTTTACAACCTTGATAAAGTAGAAACCAATTATCTCAAGCTAAACTTATCATTGTCCGATCTTTATTAACTTTCCCAATTAAATCAACTTTGAAAGATATGACAATTCAATATGAACCAGAAATCAATTGCTTGACATCAATGAAAAAATAAAAACTAATCTAATCCTTTCTACAATCTTTTATACCTTTGATCTTGGTCTTCATCATCATCTCCATCAGTTGAGTAACAATTCACACCAAATTTGTTGGCATTCGCTTTGATTGTAACAAAAATATGATCATTCTATGATCAAGAAAGCCAAAGTTTGTTTCCATAAAACCCAATGGATTACATTGTATTAAGGGTTGGTTATTTTTAGGTGGGACATTGAACTGTTGTTCAATTTGTTAAGAAATTATAGTAGATTCATATAAGTTTTAATTCTTGAGAAATGACTCCATGGATTTTTAGCTGGAGGTGTATGTTGTAACATATGTGCCTTGGAACTTACTTGCCAGCCTTGGGATATTTTGTCTTAATGAATTATGGGGATTGTGCCCGTGCTTCCTTTCTCCTTTTGTTAATAAATGTATTCATATGTGATCATTTTTTGTTTGTTCATATGTATTTATAATCATGAATGTTTATTTCTCCTTATAATGCATCTAGAATAAAGGATGAATTGTACCATTTATAGATTTCTTCTCAGGAAGATTTGTTTTGAAAGTCATTATTATTTCACTTGACCCTTATAGGAATTATTTATGTCTAGAAGAAGGAGAACATTATTGGTCCCTCTTGTTTAACTTATTTTTAGAAATATTGTTCATATCATGTTTGTGGATGCAGGGATCTGTTGAACAAATGATATATTGAGAGGGGAGGGGTGAATTAGTATATCCATGAAAAATATGAAACACATAATTATTTTACCATTTAACATATTTCAGTTTTGCAAGAAAGGAAAAAAGAACAAAAATAAAAATTATAACACATATCACCACATATTTTTCCATGGAAACCCAAGGTGGGAAAAAACAAAGTTGAGAGGGCTAGATCTCAAGTATTATGTAACTAGTTATATTATACAGTAGGTAGCTCACTGTTGGGGTGTCTATGTTGATATTGTGGTGACTGATCATGTAGTGGGTGTTGATACTGCTGATATTTTCTTTTTTAGGAAAAAGAAGTTCGACATTGTAAAACCCTAAAATGGTCAATTTTAGAGGTTTCCCTAAAACACATGTTATAAGTGGATGATATGCATAAGGCATTGTAATGTTGGTGTACTATTTTGTAGGATAATAAGAAAGGTTGGATGACTATGTAGGTGAACGTAGCCCAGGTTTTGGGTGAACCACATTAAATCTCTGTGTTATCTGTGTTAAGTTTAATTCTTCTTTTGTTTTCTACATATAACTGTTTATTCTTATATTGTTCCAAATATGTCAAACCCTAACAATTGGTATCAGAGAAAGGTTTGTTGCTGTAGATTGACAAGACTTTCAGATTTGAGTGGGAGCAATGGAGGATTCCAAATTAAAGATTGAAAAATTCAATGGCCAAAATTTTTAGTTATGGAAAATGCAGATGGAAGATTATTGTTAGAGTAGTCGAGTATTACTAATAATTAAATCAGTTAATTATTAGTTATCTACTCTTAGCTTAAGTTAGACTTAGGAAGTTTCTATTTCCTAGTTGTTTCCCTTTTAGGGTTTCGTGATTCCTTTATAAGGACTCACCTCTTAGTTTATCATTAAGGAGATTGTATTATAATTTCAATTGTGTTAATAGAAATCTTTTTTCTGTCACAATGATTTTCCTGTCTCTGGCCTATTGGCCGCCATAGCTGATTCTCTTCTATTTCTATCTTCTGTCTTCTTTCTTGTAGCAGTGTTTGCATGCAGGTTTCTTAGGAAGATTTGATGGTTATCAAATCCTACATGGTATCAGAGCTGATCTGCTGTTCGCTGTTCCTATTTTATTGAAGCACAGAGGGTTTCAGAAGCTTTTTCGGCTTCTTTTAGTGGTTCTGGGGGGTCTCTATTTTTGGAGGCACTTTGGGCCCAAACGGACACCACCATTATGTCTAGAAGACCCAAAAACCCTAGAATCCATATAAAGTTTGTCCATTTTGGACACTGGGGCTCTGGCAAATTTTTTTTCGGCCTTCTAGGGCCGTACAGGCATGCAAAACGATGCAAAAATTGGAAAAAAAATTGTTTTTTGCATTTTTTTAACGCGAACAGTGCGTTTTTGAAACGCACCACCCACACGCCGCTCTGGGCCCCCGTGCCGCCCCTGCGGCCACTGCGCCGCCGCGGGCCCCCGGCCTTCGCCGTCATTTTCTCTACACCAGCCGCCACCACGGCTCCCGCCGCCGCCTCCTGGCCCGCCTCCCGCCGTGGCCCCGCTGCCCACAGCGGCCCCCGCCGCCCTCAGCGTCTGCTCCGCTGCTCTCCGCAGTGTTTTCGCGGCCCGCGCCGCTCACTTCACCGCGGTCCCGCCGCCCACAGCGGCCCCCAGCGTCTGCTTCGCCTGCCGACACCCGCCCGCCGCTCTGTGCGCTGCCCCGGGTGGCGCGGTTTTGCCAGCCCCTTTTGTTTTGGCGGTGGGTCATATGTATGACCTAGGGCCCGATTTCAGCCCCTTGCGCGCCATGCGCCCAGGGGCCGGGGTTTTTTTAGCCCCCGAGGGCTTAAGTTTTTTTTCTGAGGCTTTTTTGGGGGTACCTGATGTTTTTCGCTCTACAGGGAGCATACGGGGGTCTTTTTCTGACTTCTATATATCGTCGAAAAGCTCTTTCCGAGAACTTTCCGATGGTAGAGATTAGGTTTTTTGGTTCCACCATTTCAATAGCATTTTTTTTTGTTGAAGTCTGATGTCTCTTTTTGCCTTCCGGGAGTCATATCTGGCTCATCCGGACTCCTTTTTCGGCAAATGAGATATCGTCAGAAAGCTGATTCAGTGTACTATTCAGTGGCAGAGGTATTTCTTCTAGATTTTGCTCTGGGTTTTCACTCCTTCAAGTTTTGTAGTTTATGCACTCTGGTGGCGTGCTTGGTTCTACAGGTCCGGGGATCTCTTCTTCTGGTTTCATAGTTCACTCTTCTTTCTGACTTCTGAGCTTGCATGCTCTTTCTGTTGCATTTTGTTATGTAAACGCACTGAGATAAAGTTCCTTCTTCTGCATTCTTGGATCTTGTACACCTGGTTCGGTTGATGTACTCGCACTGTGTTATAAAGTGCCATGGGGGGATTATGATGCATTTGCCGCTTTAGGCGCATCAACTTTTGTCAAGTGAGTGTACCTTCCACGACATTAGCCCATATAGTCTGTGTCTGTGACACTGCCCTTTATCCTATGTGTGTACTTTTGTTGCACTGTTGGTGTTCTTGATTCTTCTTCTGCAGCTGTTTCTGGTACTGCATTTCAGTGTTCCTGTCACCTCTCCCATTCAGCATTATGGGGGGGTCCACCGTTTGGTTCTATTGCTTCCTAGTTTGATTGATCAGCTCTTCAGACACTTGTCTTCTCTACCTGGTCATGCACTTCAGTGGGGGTTCCAGCAGTATCTTTTGACAGAGTTTTCAGACATGCTTCAGAGATGCTTCTTTCTCTTTTCTTGTTCCTTTCTCTGGGACACCTTTTTCTTTATGTTTTGGGTACCTGATCAGGCCTTGTTGCCGGGACCCATCTTTCTTACTTTCTACAGTAGTTTATCTTTTTTTGCTTCTCTCTAAGTTACACTTAAGGGGGGTGTTAGAGTAGTTGAGTATTACTAATAATTAAATCAGTTAATTATTAGTTATCTACTCTTAGCTTAAGTTAGACTTAGGAAGTTTCTATTTCCTAGTTGTTTCCCTTTTAGGGTTTCGTGATTCCTTTATAAGGACTCACCTCTTAGTTTATCATTAAGGAGATTGTATTGTAATTGCAATTGTGTTAATAGAAAGCTTTTTTCTGTCACAATGATTTTCCTGTCTCTGGCCTATTGGCCGCCATAGCTGATTCTCTTCTGTTTCTATCTTCTGTCTTCTTTCTTGTAGCAGTGTTTGCATGCAGGTTTTCTTGGGAAGATTTGATGGTTATCAAATCCTACATGGTATCAGAGCTGATCTGCTGTTCGCTGTTCTTATTTTATTGAAGCACAGAGGGTTTCAGAAGCTTTTTCAACTTTTTTTAGTGGTTCTGGGGGGTCTCTATTTTTGGAGGCACTTTGGGCCCAAACGGA
>MU224342.1:2676370-2695478 GCA_018584345.1 Thuja plicata
AAATAGAAGTAAAATTTTAAACATAATGTCATATTTTTATTTAATGTTTTAAGTATTATCTTATTAGTGAAATTCCCTATGTTTTGATAATTAATGTGGGTAATTTATGATTAAATTTTAATTTTTACTCCACTATTTATCAAATACATTTATAAAGTATGACATGAATTTATTTCAATTAATAATTAATTAATAAATAAATAATGGTGGCCTTTATAGAAGCCTAATATATTATGAATATAATAATTTTGGTTTTAGGTTTTATTAAAGGACTATCTAATGTTGGGTGTTTTTGTGCAGGATTTAAATGTTGGATTATTATGCACAAGTACCTGAGATTAATACGAATCAATTTTATTGTACGAGAATTGTTTCCTTAAAAACCATTATATGGTTTAATTGTATTTTTATGGTAAGTTGCTAGGATTAGGTTTTTGTGAAAAGGTATGTCTTTTCACAAAAAAACCTTTGAATAATGTATAAATATTGAGTCAAAATAAACTCAAACGATTACAATATATGATTCACGACAAAAAATGGAAACTCTCTCCCAAACTACAGATTTGAACTTATGTACAAATTTCCAAGTGCAAATATTAGATAAGTGCTTATATTTTAAAGTTAATATAGTTTTTATGTTCAATTAGTTTTTCGGATTACTCTGTGAACCAGGGTATCCTAATGTGTTATCTATTTGATAGCTCCCAAGTAGAATTTTGTATGTAATTATTTTACACTTCTCAGGATGGGAGATAGATAGAGACAATTTTTATCCCCCTTTATAAAAATAATAAGGTTGATCTATTTTTGGTAGAAACTTGCGTGTCAATGCTAGAGTTACCGACATCTTTTTTGACCCAAATCTCTTTCATCTCATCTCTTGCCTTTTCTTTATCAACCCTATTTTGTTGGTTTTATCCTCTTAGCATTCATAGATCTACAATATTTTTTAATGTGTCCAATCTTATTACAATTGTAACATCTTTTATTATGTTTCTTCTGCCTTGACCTGTACTGGTTAGCTTTATGACCATATTGAAAGCATGCATAACCATATCCAGTAAATATATTAGTACTAGATTTTCTACATTGATTAGCTTAGTGACCAAAAATATTATAGTTAAAGAATCTACCAGTAAAGTATCCCTTATTAGGGTTAGTCCTACTTCTACAATTTACTGCCTCATGACTAAATTTATTGCATTTGAAACATCAACCATTGAAATAGTAAAAATTCACACTTACTTGAGGATCTATTGGGGCCTTACCTTTATCCATTTGATTTTGAGTGGGATGATTTATCATAACTAATTCACTTTCCTCAAGGATTGGGCTATGAGAACATTCACCAATGTCACATCCAAGTCCTATCTTATCTTTCGATGATTTCTGAGTGTTCAAAATATCATTGAGTTTTTTAGAACTAGAATTTTATTTCTTTTCACATTTCTCAACTTAAACCTTACTAGCTTTGAAATATAGAAGTTCTTGTTCAAGCTTAAGGTTTTCATTGATCTTTCTTTTAATTACATTGTTTATAATCTTCTTGTCTTGACCACTTTCTTCAAGTTTGGATCTCAGATCGATGATAGTTTTGTTCACTTTTTTGAGCTCATTGCTTACTTCCTTGTGTCCAGATTTGAATTTTTGGATTTGTTCCTTCAATTTTTAGATACAATAATTTTCTATTTGAAGATTTTCTAATAAGGCTTTGTTTTCATCTTCAAATGATTCCACATCTTCATATACTGAAAGGAACTCACATTCATCCATAGAAAATGCTGGTGACAAGGGTTCAACTTCCCAGATCTCCTTTGAGTGGTTAGACTCTTCTAAAGGACCTATCTCTGATACCAATTGTTGAACACTTGATATATTGAGAGGGGAGGGGTGAATCAATATATCCTTTAAAAGTATGAAAGACTTAATTATTTTACCATTTAACATATTTCAATTTTGTAGGAAAGGAAAAATAGAGCAGAAATAAAAATTGCAACACATAACACTAGATATTTTTCTGTGGAAACCCAAGGTGGGAAAAAACCACATTGAGAGGGATAGCTCTTGAGTATTATGTAACTAGTTATATAATATAGTAGGTAGCTCACTACTTGGGTGGCACATTGCTGAAATACAAATATTAACACAAATGGCTATACATAAAAATATTGAACTGAAGAGCATGCATAAACATATGCACAGATACAATTCACAAGGATATACAATTTTCCTTTATTTACTGATACAAATACATAGTTCACTTTTCACTAGTTCACATATACAAAATACGTAGATCACATTATATTGCATCATATATCAACATATAGGTATGCACAAAAAATATGAATATATACCATCCATAGATGTAAATTCCCTTCATGTTGGCTAGGCACCAAAATGAAATTTTTATATTTTCTCTGATCTACTACCGATTCAAAAAAAACTAGATCTGGGTGAATACGTCATGTGATGAATCAATCTTCCAAAACTTTTGATAAACCTGTAAGCATAGTTGATGGTGATGGTTATCGGTGGGCACTATCAGTGGCCTAAGCATTGATACCGGAAGAAAACCAAAAATATTGATACCAACAGGACAAAACTAATATCGATAATGACATCAATGACAAAAGAAACTTGCGAAGGCTACCATGATCTTGATGAACTATAATTGATTAAATGTTTGAAGATGACAAAGTTGATGATCACAGAGATGTAGAAAGTAAATGCAAGACATTAAATTAGTTAATGTATTGTATTGTCATTGATGTCAACTTAATATGGTATGATTTCTCATACTCATATTGTCACAAAACTTAAAGGTCCAAAGAGACAAAGTTTTTATTTTCAGTAATCATACACCAAGTGATGGTAAACCCCAATGGATAGTGAACCCTGAGCATAAAAGTTCAGTGTAAACTGACAGACAGTGTTACCCGTGCAAGTGTTACCCAAGCAAGCATTACCGAGCTATCTGCAGTAGTCACCAAGCACAACTAATGTATTGATCAATGAGAATTGAAGTTAGGAAATGACAAAATAACTTAGCTGGCAGGAGCTAAAGATATAATTAAGTTTACTTTGTTTTCATCGATCAGTTAAAAGATAAAGATAAGAAGGAGATTTAAAGCATGTTTTATTCTAGAAAAAAGGAGAGATTTGTAGGATAAATCTAAAGAAAGCATGGCGATCTTTACAGATCAAGAAGTGATCAATGAAGAAAACAAGAAGGACAAGAAATGGTGAAATCATGTCTATATAAAGAGACAAGTAATTCATAAGAAAAAGGGGAAGAAGGAGGATGCTGAAGATAATTTTGGTGAAGATAGAAGTCTTCATACAGACCTGATCATACAAGATGAAGAATAGAGCCAAGGATTTCTGCAGACACCGAGCAACAGAGAAGCATCAACATTCACCGAGAAAAAAGAAATGGAGGAAGGAAAAAAAGAAAAACATTGATCAAAAAGGTATTATGAGCTTACAATAGATCTGAACATCTACAATATTAATTTGTATTTATGAACAGATCATATCCAGTTTTAGTTTAACCTTTGATTCAGAAAATCTCTTAACCGAGTAAGATTTAACTATCCTTTATATATTGAGATACATCCCAAGGAGTATCAAAAGGTTTTCATGTTGAAAACATAGTGAATGCTAGGTCAAGTGATAAAATATTAGTGATAAATCCTCTAACAAGATCACACTTAATAGTGTGTTTGTAACCTTTAACAGGGTTGTCTCTTCACCGAGATCACTTCAGAAGAGTGAAAATTTTGGGTTACCGGTCCCAAGTGGTTTTTCCCTTAAATGGTTTGCACATTAAAAATCCATATGTCAAATGTGTATATGGTTCATTTATTTAATGTTTTTCTTTACGCATTACTAACATAGGATTGATCAGAAAACACTAAGTTATTTACTGTATTTTGATAAAGACTAGATGACTATTTGGTAAAGCTTAAGGAAAAGGATAAACAATATAATCTGAGAAGTAGTTATTTGATAAGATTATTTAAAGGCATACATCTTGTAGGACTGAAGATAACTAGAGGTTTATATTTATGGTATAAAGTTTTGGTTGGAATTATTGGATTAAATATTGAGGCCACTGATTCACCATACCCCCCTCTCAGTTATTCTAACAATTGGTATCAGAGCTTGTATGCTTGAAAGGAAGGTTTAATAAACTAAGCTAAAGATCACAAGATGAGAAAAAGGGATGTGCCTAAGTTGAACAAGGAAAAATTTGCATCATGGCAAAGCAGGATAAGACTCCACCTATCAAGTATTGGAAATGACGTCACACAGTACCTAAATACTGAATATGTGTTACCTACTGGACCTCTGACAGTTGATAAATTAAGAGAAAATAATGAACACAATTATATGATGATAGATCTTTCTTCCTCACTCTTTGATGTTGAATTTGAAGATGTCAAATCATGCACCACTGCAAAGCAACTGTGGGACAATTTGAAGCTAGTACATGGAGGAGATACAAATGTGCTAAGGGCTAAAGAAAAAATTCTAAGAGGAAAGTTTGATGACCTAAGAATGAAAGAAGGAGAAAACATCACTCATTATATTAGAATAATCAAAGAGGTTGTTAATTCTATCTGAGGAGGAGGAGGTGTACTTGAAAAAGAAACAATGGTAAGTGAAATTATTAGAACCCTATTGTCTGTTTATGCTATTAGAGTATCTTCTATATGAGAAATGAGAGAAGTAGCAAATAAAAATGTTACTCTAGATAGTTTGATTGGTAGACTTATTTCATTTGAGATGATTAACTTTGACAACATTGTCTTACCATCTATTGAGTCTGCATTCAAATCTTCTATGAAAGTAAGTAAATCAAGTCATAAACACACTATGAGAAATGATAGTGAAAGTGATAGTGATGAATAATAACTTGATGAAATTGAAGCACTAATGGCTAGAAGATTGTAGAGAGGAAAAGGTAGATACAAAGGTAAATTACCATTGGTATGTTTAAATTGTAAAGAGATTGGATACTTTGCTGCTAGATGTCCTAACAAGAGAAAATATGACAAAAAATATGATAGATCTTATGAAAATAAGTATGACAGAAGTGATGACCGAGACTACCGAAGCAACCAAAAAATTTGACAGAAGAGATACCTGAGACTACAAGGACAAAGGCAAGAAGACTTGTTACCTAGTTGAGAACAAAACTGAAGATACTGACACCAAGTCTAATGAAGATATTTAAATAGTATTTGTTTCTATGAAGGATGATTCAGACGAAGAAGAAAGGTATGTAGAAACTACACTCATATCTAAGGTTCACAAGAATGATGTCTAGATTATTGATAGCGGCTATACTAACCACATGAATGGAGATAAAGAAAATTTTGAGACTTTTGAATATTGTAATGGTGGATCAGTAATAATCGGTAATGACTCACCTTGTCCAGTTGAGGGTAAAGGAACCATCATGTTGAATAATTTGATCAGATGTAAAAATGCATATTGGGTTAAAGGACTTAACTATAATCTATTGAGCGTTTCATAGCTGAATAACACAGGTCACCGAGTTGCATTTGAGAAAAAAAGGAAAAGATCTTCAATGTATCAGGAAGGTTGATCAGTACTGGTGAACAAACAAATTCTATCTTAATGATATTAACACCACTTGTTTAATGGCTATAAATGAAGACATATGGTTGTGGCATAAATTTTTATGTCATGTGAACTTTGACAACATGGTTAGGATAAGCAATAAAAGAAAAGTAAGAGGATTACCGAGCATGTCAAACACTGACCATGTCATGTGTAAGAATTGTCAAAAAGGTAAAATGACAAAGTCTAGTTTCAAGAGCAAGACCTACACATCTAATGCTATTCTAGAATTATTTCATACTGACTTATGTGGACCAATGAGAAAAAAGGGCTATTATGGTGATAGATACTTCATTCTCTTTGTTGACGATTATTCTAGAATGATGACTGTTATGTTCTTAAAAGAGAAATCATAAGCATTCAAGATGTTTAAATGGTATAAAGCTATAGTGGAAAAAAAAGTGGAAAGGAACTAAAATGTATGAGATCAGATAGAGGAGGAGAATTTATTTTTGATGAATTCACTAACTTTTATAATGAGCATGGAATTAAAAGACATGTTTCTACACTAAGAACACCACAAAAAAATGGGATAGCTAAAAGAAGAAACATATCAATTGTTGATTGTGCTAGAACACTAATGATTGAGAAAGGCATCACACAAACATTCTAGAGAGAAGCTGTCAGTACTTCTGTCTACACACTGAACAAAGTTCAATTGAAAAAAAAGACACTAATAAGACACCTTATGAGCTATGGTATGGATACACACCAAATGTAAGTTTAAAATTTTTGGAAGTCAATGTTATATTTTGAAAGATGATAGAAATGGAAAGCTTGAATCCAAAGGTGATGAAGGAATATTTCTAGGCTATTCTACCAAAAGTAAGGCTTATAAATGTCTTAACAAATCCTCTAACAAAATCATTGAAAGTGCAAAAGTCAAATTAGATGAATTTGATAAGAAAAATGATGAGGAAAGAAAAAAGGAACTAGAGGATTACACTAGGTTTGTCTACACTAAATAAATTGACACTCTACTCAAGCAATAGTGTATAGCTCCCAATCAATAAAACAATGCACCTGAGGATCAAGCTGCAAACACTGAAAATTAGGAAATTTCTCAAAATGATATACTGAGCAATGAAGATCAAATTGAAGGTCAAGATGATGATTAGAATGATGTACAAATATCTAAACCTTTACTTTCCAAGTATGTCAGAAGACACCATCCAAAGAACTAGATCATAGGAGACAAAAAGGCTGGAATGAGAACAAGAAGTAAGTCACTAAACACTAGATGTTTACTTTTTAGATTTTGAGCCTAAATATGTTAATATTACACTTGAGAATCAAGAATGGGTTAGTGCTATGAATGACAAGATAGAACAGAGAGAGAAGAAAAAATATGGACATTAGTACCTAGACCAGATGACCAGAATGTCATTGGTACCAAATGGATATTCAGAAATAAATTGAATGAGAATGGAGAAGTCACAAGGAACAAAGAAAGATTGGTATGCAAAGGGTATGCATAAGAAGAAGGTATTGACTATGGAGAAAACTTTTCACCCATTTCTAGACTAGGAGTAAGAATTCTACTTTCTTATGCTGCATTCAAAGGATTCAAGGTATACCAAATGGATGTCAAATCAGCATTCCTAAATGGAATACTAGAAGAAGAGGTATACATTGAACAACCAAAAGGGTTTGTTGATCCTAACAAGAGGAAAATGGTATGTAGACTAAAAAAATCCTTGTATGGATGGAAACAAGGACCAAGAGCATGGTATGAAAGACTTCACTCTTATCTCATTAGTATTGGATTTATAAGAACTGTATAGAGGGAAAATGGATCCACACCCTATACTTAGGAGAGGAAAAATACCAAGATTTATCCTCCAATGAGATCTAATTAACACAAAGGTAAGTGTCAATTCATGCTCTATACAAAATAGATAAATGGCTTGGGTTAAATTCTCCCCCACCTCTTTAA
This sequence comes from Thuja plicata, assembly GCA_018584345.1. Lineage (NCBI taxonomy): Eukaryota > Viridiplantae > Streptophyta > Pinopsida > Cupressales > Cupressaceae > Thuja > Thuja plicata. The sequence continues at coordinate 2,683,956 of MU224342.1, forward strand.
AGAGAGGGTTTAGGGAAGAGCAATTGAAAATATTTGAAAGGTAAATCTAGAAGACTAATATTGAAATGAAGAAATAAAAATTACATAGCTCTGAAAAATAATCTTTTGAAAACCATGTCAAATGGTCTTAGAAACTATTGATTTCAGTGATCTTGAAAGTAAATTGTGAGATCTACAAAACCCAAAAAAAATTTCTTTTCTGAGAAAGGTCGATTTTGACCCAAAAATAAATGTCACCTTTGACCCAAAATTTCTGATTTCGACCCTAGAATTTTTGATTTTGACCCATAATTTCTGATTCTGACATAGAATTTCCAATTCCAACCAAAAATAGAATGTCAATTCTGACCTAGAATGTCAATTCTGACCTAGAATGTCTGATTTTGACCTGTATAGTCTAACAGAAAATCTATTTCCAGATCCCAATAGTTTGTCGAAAAGGGTATCTGGATCTACACTCCAATTCACTGTTATAAACATGTCCCTACAAGAAAAATGGTTTTTTGTTGGGGGGAAGGGGTTTTCCTTGGTCAAACCCTAGTTTTGGAATTAACCTTATATTATAATTGAAATTTCATAAATAAACAAAGCAAATAGAATAATTTGCCTTGCTTATGTAGAAGCCCTTGTGGCGGATTCAAATCCTTGGATCCACAAGTATGGATGTGCCAAATGGATGTTGTATTTAGAATGTAGGATGTAGGATCTCTCAAATCAATTTTATTTGGATCTTCAACACCAATCTTGAATGGATCTTAGAATAGGAAGAAGCTTGCATGGATGTGGATGGAGAAAAATTCAACAGGAGAGCTCCATAGAGCTTTGAATCCTTCAATGGCTACCAATGGATCTCCTTGATGAATTGGATGCTTGAATGCTTGAATTATTGAGATTATGTTCTTGATTCAATAGATCATGCTTAGAATTTGGATGGATGGAATTTCTTCTTGCATCTTTCCTCTTTCAATTCTTTCACCCTTAGATTTCACTTAGAGAAAATGAGAGGAGAAGGCTTCCTTATATACAAATCGAGGGCACAATATTCTAGAGAGGCCTAGATAGGATAATTAAATTCCAATTATTCCTATACCCCTATAAGTGGACCTATATGAAATATAATTTCAAGATTCATTACTTCAGAGACCGAAACAGCCAACCCGGAAGTGGGAAACAATTTCTCCCGAAACCCGACATCTGGAAGTCCTGGGAATCTAAAATTTTAACCCTGGATCAGGGTCGAGGTTGACCTTGACCTAGGTTAGGGTTGAGGTAGAACTTGACCTAGAAAGGTTGAATTTGACCCTGAGGTCAAGAATCTCAGAATTTGGAGTAGAGTGCCAGAAATCAGCAAGAGGAAAGTGGAAGATGGGGTAGAATAGAGGAAAAAGATAGATCCAAGTCAAAGATCCATTCAAGGCACTTGACATGACCCCAAACCACTTACTCATAGGGATAAACCAGCCCTAAATCGAAGTGCTTCCATTTTCCAATGATACATTTAGCCCCCACTTTAGCATAAGTATGGACTCAATGCAAACTCTTGGCAAAGGAGATCGTAAAGAAAAGATAATTTTATTGAAATCAAAGGAACAAAATGATCCTCAAGCCCATAGGGAATCAAGTCTTTGTCACCCTAAAATTACAATAAGAGAGACATTACCAGTCAAGGAAAAGAGAGAGGGGGTGTGAATACCTTTCCCAATGAGATGTGTGTATCTCATCGTGAACCATGAAAAAGATAGGATGGTCCATCAAGAAAGCACTTGATAGTCACCCCATAGAGTTGTGCACCTTCTAGAGGCTTTGTGCATGTATGTAGTGAGTCTTTTGATGGATTTTATGAAGTACCCATGGATCCATATCCTCATATCACCATGGAATACATTTGTAAAATGCATATCTCTTCAGGATTTAGCAACTTATGTGCGTTACCTTCCAAGGATTTAGCATATTGAATTGTAATTGAATGTGTGTCTCTTCAAGATTTAGCAACTTATGTGCATTACCTTTAGAGGATTTAGCATACTGCAAAACAAGAGGTTAGAAAAAAAATGCATAATATAGAACTAGGGAGGCCATATATATGCCCCCCTCCTTAAGATGGAAAAATACATACTATTTTGACATGTTAAGGAAAGAAAAGAACAAGGATAAATCATTCTTTAACAACATCAAGACAATATCCATAGACAATGCCCATTCTAAGAAAAGGTCATAGCTCCTGTGAGGCCATGGAAGGGATGAATGCAAAGAGATATCATGAAAGAAGTGACAAAATAACCCTTGTGAGGGATAGCACTCTATTCATTTTCCAAGGTGAGAGATTTATCAACCATGGAAACCCAATGTCAAATAATGAAAATAGGATATAATCAAGGACATAGATCCTCAATGCAAACCAAAATTTTCATGTATGATCAGATATCACATAATAGATAGATACTTCTTAACTAAGGGAAAAGTAGATCCTGGAAAAGACATAAAAGAAGGAGATGGCATCCTTGCCCCCCAAGCATAGGAACAAGGATGAAAGGGGACCTATTATATCGCTCACAACACTATGCAAGACAATGAGCCCCCATGGATTAGACTAACATTTCTTACATAATGTAGAGTTCCATAATAGGAACATAAATGTTATTTAGAGAAAACAGGATTGAAATATAACTCATTGCCAGATGTTAAATAAATAACTTTACTATCAATGAGCTGCCTAATCTTATAATGTAAATCTTGACATTCATTAGTAGAGTGATCATGAAATCTATGATACAAACAAAAAGGAAGAGTCTTGAAGTGTGGACTACATTTATTTTTGCGTTTAGTTCTAGTAATAATCTTAGCATGAAGAAGTTTACACAAAAGAACTTCTTGGTAAAATTCCTTCATAGGGTCATCATGTTTTGAAGTGTTATTTAAGATGTTGTTAACATTGATGTGTTGTTGAGGTTTAAATCCCAATCCATAAGAATGTTCATGCCCTCCATTCTGTAAGGGCATTTGAATTCCCTGTTTATGCTTACCACATCCTTGACCATAGAGTTCTTTTTTAACTAGTAAATAATAACCAGGACCATAACAAGAAGCCATATCAGAAGGAGTCAGTGGAACCTTAGTAGTCACTATGTTATCATTAGTAGGTTTGACAGATTCATAGTGGGTAGAAGCAGTTCCAAAATTATTATGAAGGGCATTAGAAGTAGAATAAAAATCTCATTGTTCAAACTCTCTTTGTTGCTTCAAAAAATCAAGATTAGAAACCTTATACTCTCTGATAAAGGTAGGATTAAAATCCAAGGTTCTCCAATCATCTCCAGGAAGAGAATTAGAGGAAGAAGGATTACCATTATGAATAGGATTCTTCTGAGTTTGAATATTCAAAAATGGATTTGGCACATCATTTGCATGAAGTGTATACACCATGTTGTTGTGAATAAACTTGACTTTACGGTGAAGGGTGGAAGGAACAACATGCATCTCATGCAACCAATGTCTACCCAAAAGGAGGTTATAATTAAGAGGTCTGGCATAACATGAAAAGGAGTATTTAGGGTGACTAGACCTACTTTGATAGGTAAGGTAATGATTACCAAAGTGTTCTTATCAATGTTATCAAAGCCACGTATAGGAGCATTGTCAAGTTGAATAGTTGAAAGATTGGCTTTAATTGATTTGAGAATGTCCATGCTATAAATATTAAGCCAAGATCCATTATCAATCAAGGTCCTACGAATGATACTCTTATTGATAGTAACAGAAACCATAAGAGCATCATATTGATTCTGAACTTCTTTAGAAGGTAAATCATTTTGAGTAAATATAATGTCAGGAGGAATTGGGGTAGCATGCATGCACTGTAAGAAGGCATTGATGTTCTTTTGATTAGGAGGTGGAGTGGAAAGAGTTGCTAAAAATTTTTGCAAGGCTTCATGGTAGGTAGGTGAAGTTTGAAGAAGCTCCCATAAAGAAATCTTGGCAGGGGTATTGCGCAATTGGTTTATCAAATCATACTCCTCTCTAGGAAGATGGGGTGGAGGAGAAAGAATGGGCTGAGAAGGTGGTAAAGAAGTAGGAACCACCAGATTAGGTTGAGGATTATTCCTTGTATGATAGGTGTGAGCTATATAATCTTGATCATTGAAAGACTCTAAAGACTCCATTGGTTTACCTTTGATAGTAATGTGAGGACAACCTTTAATAGTCAACAAGGGTTTTGGATAAACCATGTTAGTTGTCTCAACACTACAAACAGGTTCACAAGAAGGAAGAAAAGAATACATCCTAGGAGGAGATGAGGTAGGATCTTAATTCTCCATAAGATCATCACTAAGAGGGAGAGAATTAAGGGAATTCACATCATTCTCCACTAATGCCTCATCACTAGAAGGAATCCCAAATGGAGGTAAATCATCTATAATGTTTTCTTCTTTCTCTAAAATGTTTGCATAAGGGGAGTGTGTTTTAGAAAAAAAGAGTCACCATCATGTATGAATATGTCATCCATTAATAAATCACCCTCTTGTATCAAAGCATCTTCACGAGGAGGGGATAAATCAATGTCTTTATCCAAGGGTTCACTTGAAAAAGTAGAATCATCCATAATGGCTTCATGAGGAAGAGAGTAATCAATATCCAAATTCAAAGGTTCATCCTAAATAGGAGGATTATCATCCCTATCAATAAATCACATTGTAAAATGCTTGGAAAATACTCGAAACAACTTGTGCAACATAATAACGAATAAAGAAATGCATAGAAAATAGATCTAGATATATTCAAGTGCATTCAAATGAAATATATAGGCATAAAAAGGAAATTGGACACCACAAACACAATAGGGCATCTAATTCCACAAAATATAGGGGGTAAGCTTGTCAAGTTCACCAAATATATAGAGGGAAAATGGACCCACACCCTATACTTAGGAGAGGAAGAACACCAAGATTTATCCTCAAATGAGATCCGATTAACACAAAGGTAAGTGTCAATTCATGATCTATACAAAGGAGATAAATGGCTTGGGTTAAATTCTCCCTCACCTCTTTAAAGAGAGGGTTTAGGGAAAAGAAATTGAAAATATTTGAAAGGTAAATCTAGAAGACTAATATTGAAATGAAGAAATAAAAAGTACATACCTCCAAAAAATAATCTGCTGAAAACCCTATCAAATGGTCTCAAAAACTATTGATTTCCACTATCTTGAACCGAAGCCGTGAGATCTAAAAAACCCAGAAATATTTTTCTTTTCTGAGAAAGGTCTTTTTTACCCAAAAATGAATGTCACCTTTGACCCAAAATTTCTGATTCCAACCCAGAATTTTTGATTCTGACACAAAATTTCTGATTCTGATCCAGAACTTCTGATTCTGACCCATAATTTCTAATTCAAACCTAGAATTTTTGATTCTAACCCAGAACATAATGCCAATTCTAACCCATAATGTCTAATTCTAACCTGCACAGTCTGACAGAAAATCTATTTCCAGATCCCGATAGTTTGCCAAAAAGGGTATCCAAATCTGTACTCCAATTCACTGTTCCAAACCTGTCCCTGCAAGAAAAATGGTTTTTTGTTGGGGGAAGGGGTTTGCCTTGTCCAAACCCTAGTTTTTCAATTAACCTTAAAATATAATTGAAATTGCATAAATAAACAAAGCAAATAGAACAATTCACCTTGCTTATGTAGAAGCCCTTATAGTGGATTTGAATCCTTGGAGCCACAAGTATGGATGTGCCAAATGGATGTAGAATGTAGGATGTCTAATTTATTTGGATCTTCAACACCAATCTTGAATGGATCTTGGAATAGGAAGAAGCTTGCATGGATGTGGATGGAGAAATATTCAACAAGAGAGCTCCATAGAGATTTGAATCCTTCAATGGCTACCAATGGATCTCTTTGATTAATTGGATGCTTGAATGCTTTAATTCTTGAGATTAGATTCTTGATTCAATAGATCATGCATAGAATTTAGATGGATGGAATTGCTTCTTGCGTCTTGCCTCTTTCAAGTCTTTCACCCTTAGATTTCACTTAGAGAAAATGAGAGGAGAAGGATTCCTTATATACAAATATAGGGCACAATCTTCTAGAGAGGCCTACATAGAAGAATTAAATTTCCATTAGACCTATACCCCTAGAAGTGGACCTATATTAAAAATAATTTCAAGAGTCGTTACTTCAGAGACCAAAATAACTGACTCAGAAGCGGGAAACAATTTCTCCCAAAACCCAACATCTGAAAGTCCTGGGAATCTAAAATTTGAACCCTGGGGCAGGGTTGAGGTTGAACTTGACCTAGGTTAGGGTAGAGGTTGACCTTGACCTAGAAAGGTTGACTTTGAACCTGAGGTCAAGAATCTCATAATCTGGAGCAGAGTACCAGAAATTAACAAGAGGAAAGTGAAAGATGGGGCAGAATAGAGGAAAAATATAGATCCAAGTCAAAGACCCATTCAAGGTGCTTGACATGACCCCAAACCACTTACTCGAAGGGCTAAATAGTCCTAAATGGAAGTGCTTCCTTTTTTCGATGATACAAGAACAAGTGAAAATAGTAATCTATATTTGAAAGATACTAATGATAAGATCTTGATTGCTGAAATATTTGTTGATGATATCATGTTTGGAGGTAATGATATGTTATGAAAATCATTTATTGATGAAATGAGCAAAGAGTTTGAGATGTCAATGTTTGGGGAGATCAAATTCTTTCCTGGTCTACAGATTACTCAATAGGATGCAGGCATCTACATCACACAATCCAAATACATCAAAGAGGTGTTGAAGATATTCAATATGGAAGATTCCAAACCAGTTGGAACACCTATGGCAACCGGATGCAAGATGAAAAAATAAGAAAAGTCAAACAAGGTAAATCAGACCTTATAAATGATTGGAAAACTAATGTATGTTGTACATATGAGACTAGAAACAACACATGCAGTTGGAATAGTTGCAAGATTCTCTTCTACTCTTGGGGAATCACACATGACTTCTGTGAAAAGAATTGTAAGATATCTTAAGAATACCAAAGACTATGGTCTCTAGTATAATAAAGAAGGAAAATTTGAGATTCAATTCTATACAGATGCTGATTGGGCTGGAAACTTAGATGATAGAAAGAACACAATAGGAGGAGCATTCTTTATGGGTGGCAAAATAGTCACATGGATAAGTAAGAAGTAAGGATGCATCTCACAATCTACTGCAAAAGCAGAATATGTGGCTGCTGCTGCAAATTTCTCTAACATTGCATGGATCAAGCAATTACTGGGAGGTGTGATTATGAAAATTCTTGAGCCAGTGATTATATATTGTAGTAATATTAGTGCAATAGACATTTCAAAGAACCCTATCATGCATGCTAAGACAAAGCATATAGAAATAAAGTATCATTACTTAAGGGAACAAGTGAAAGAAAAAGAAGTGATACTAGAATATGTGAAATCCAAGGAACAATTAGCAGAAATATTAAAAAATCCATTGCCTAAAGATACATTTGAGTACCCGAGGAAGAGACTAGGGGTTAGACCCTTGTCTACAGGTCACTAAGATGAGTAGGAGGTTGCATCAGCCTACACATAATCAAAAGATCATTCTTATTGATGCAAGCAAAGAGATGGAATGAAAATCTATATCAATACATAGAAAGGTACTTATCTACACCAAAAACCAAAGATATTGTTGGCTACTACAAAGCTCAAGTTGCTAATGGAAAGGAAATTCAAGTAATATATTAAAAAAAGGATATACTTTGGCATTGTTGTCAAAGGAAGAGATGTACAAAGGGAAGAGATGTACTAAATATTGAGAGAAGTATTCGATGAAATATATTTCTATCAAAGAGAAAAGAACTATCCATCAAAAAGAGGAACAATCAAAGGGAGAGAAAACATCAGAGAAAGATTCAAATAAACATCCATCTAAGGGAGATAATTTGAAAAGTTAACACTGCATATCTATCCGGAAAAGGGAGAAGAGATTATACAACAAAGGGAGAAATAAAATCAGAAGTTGCTACATCTATCCAGTGAAGGGAATGAAGAATAAAAGAAGTACTCTGCAAGAATCAGATCTAAGATAGAAGAGCTTACCGAGAGTCAGATATTTGAAGTGGTTATAGAACAATAAGTTTGGTAAAGATTGATGAACTACAACTGATATATTTCATATTGTATTAGTAGTATGTAGTGTGTTTCCATCAATGCCAAAGGGAGAGATTGATGAACTATAACTAATTGAATGTCTGAAGATGACAAATTTGATGATCACCAAGATGTAGAAAGAAAATGCAAGACATTAAATCAGTTAATGGATTGTATTTTCATTGATGTCAACTTAATATGGTATGATTTCTCATACTCATATTTTCACAACACTTAAAGATCCAAATAGACAAAGTTTTTGTTTTTGGTAATCATACACCGAGTGACAGTAAACCTTGACAGACAATGAACCCCAAGCACAAAAGTTCATAGTGTAAACTGATGGATAGTGTTACCTGAGAAAGCATTACCGAGTTATCTTTAGTAGTCACTAAGCACAACTAAAGCATTGACCAAAGAGAATTGAAGTTAGCAAATGACAAAACAAATTAGCTGGCAGGAGTTAAATATAGAGTTAACTGATTCTTTACTTTGTTTTCATCAATCAGTTAAAATCTAAAGATAAAAAGGAGATTTAAAGCATGTTTTACTCCAAAAAACTAGGAGATATTTGTGGAATAAATCTAAAGCAAGCATGGTGAGATTTACGGATCAAGAAGTGATCAACGAAGAAAACAAGAAGGAAAAGAAATTGTGAAATAATGTCTATATAAAGAGAAAATTTATTAATAAGAAAAAGGGGAAGAAAGAGGATGCTGAAGAGAATTCTGGTGAAGATAGAAGTCTTCATACAAACCTGATCATACAAGATAAAGAAAAAAGATGAGGATTTATGCAGACATCGAGCAACGGAGAAGCATCAACATTCAACAAGAAAAAAGACATGGAGAAAAGGAACATAAGAGAAACATTGATCATAAAGGTATTATGAGATTATAATAGATCTGAACATCTGCAAGATTAAGTTGTATTTATGAACATATCATATACTATTTCAGTTTAACCATTGATTCAGAAAATCTCTTAACCGAGTAGGATTTAACCATCCTTGATATATTGAGATACATCCCAAGGAGTATCAGAAGGTTTTCATGTTGACAACATAGTGAATGCTAGTTCAAGTGATAAACTGTTAGTGATAAATCCTCTAACAAGGTCACACTTAACAATGTGTTTGTAACCTTTAACAGGGTTGGCTCTTTACCAAGCTCACTTCAGAAGAGTGAAAATTTTGGGTTACCAGTCCCAAGTGGGTTTTCCCTTAACAGGGTTTCCATGTTAAAAATTCATGTGTCAAATGTGTATATGGTTAATTTCTTTAATGTTTTTCTTTACACATTACTAACATAGGATTGATCGGTAGATACTAAGTTATTTACTGTACTATGGTAAAGACTAGATTGCTATTTGGTAAAGCTTAAGAAAAAGGATAAAGAATATAATACAAGTAGTAGTTATTTGATAAGATTATTTAAAGGCATACATCTTGTAGGAATGAAGATAAATAGAGGTTTATATTTATGGTATAAAGTTTTGGTTGGAATTATTGGATTATATATTGAGGCCACTGATTCACCCCCCCTCTCAGTTATTCTTACAGATCTACGTACTCCTTAAGAGTTGTTTTTGTTTATTCAGACCCCTGTAGGTGCTTCCCAAGGTTGGGATTTGAAGATCTCTCTATATGTCTCTAACTTGGGCACTTTTGCTCTCATCCAACAATGAAGGGTCTGTGGTACATCATGTCTTTGTGGGTAAATTCATGAATCTCTTACTAGGAATGGTTAAACTTCTTAAATGTCATCTTATACATTCTTAGCCCTAGTCTAAAAGGATTTGTTATGACATTTCACCTCCCTTAGCCTAGTTTTCTTGTGAAAGGACCCTTTCCCTTTCCTTCAAAGCCCAACATGAAGAGTTAGCATAAAATACCTTTCCCAATCCAATCCTCTTTTCCTTATAAGTTTGCAAAAATTTTTATGTATGAACCCCAAATATTTTGAGGTATAATAATCCTTATTCTTGAACATCTTCGTTGTCTTCTTTCCCAATTTTAATTCTCTACACATAGTGTTAAAAGGGTTGATAGTCTTGGTAAATATCTCATATCTTTAGAATAAATTATCCTCACGATGTTGTCAAAATTTATGTATCCCACTCTCTTGTGACACAATCAACATTCACTACTCCATACTAGCAAATAATTTCTTCCTCTATTTTATTTTATGTATTACAAATTTCTATCAATGCTTATGTCTTCTATAACTAGCCTTATGAAACCCTTTCTGATCTCACATCTAATCCCATTAAATATAAGCTTGTAACCCTTACTACACATTTAACTCATACTAAAAAAATGTCTCAAACCTTAAACATAATAAACACCATTAGTTTTATGATTACCATCAATAGATATATTTACCTTACCAAAATTAGGTGTAGTTTCTTCACCAAGAAACTTAACTGATCCACCATTATACTTTTCAAACTCAAAGAAATTTTCCTATATCTCTTATCCTATGATGTGGACATCTAGAACTAATTATCTAGGGTTTAGGTTATTCTCTTGCATGTAGGTAGTCTTCACAACCATTGATCTTTGATTTTTTCTATAACCTTCAAACTTTTGGACCCATCACTACCATTCTCCTTAATTGCCAAAAAAAAACTTCATCGTTTGAATCATTAGCATCTTCATCTTTTGATGAATGTGTCTCTACTAGAAAAAGACTCTTCTTACCCTTATCTATGGTATCTATCTTAGTATTTCTATAATTTATTTTATAACTAGCCACTCTATCATCACCCTTGGTCTTCTTATAGTTATCTTCATTAAAAAGTACCTCTAGCTACATAATGACCTAGCCTTCCACAATTAAAGCATTTGAAGGGAAACCTACCATTATACTTCAAAAAGTTTTCCTCTTCATCATTTGGAGAATTGCTTGTATCAAGTACATCTTTAATCTTATTTATAGCTTTAAATACATAATAATTCTTTTCATATTATTGTCTTCATATTATGCAATCTCAAAAGAAAAGATCAATCCATAAAATTTATCCAAAGAGTATATATCCATGTTATGACCTTATTCAATAAAATATAACCTTGGTTTGTAGACTTTAGTCATGGTAAGAAAACTATTTTCCTTAGGACTTTATTGTCATTCTTAGTTCTGCTAATGCCTCTAATTACACTTATAGGATTTGACAAACGTCAAATCTTCCCAAGAAACCTGCATGCAAACACTGCTACAAGAAAGAAGAAGACAGAAGAGAGAAGTAATTCAAAAAGCTATGGCGGCCAAAATGAGAGAGACTGCAAACCCATTGTGAAAGAAATTATCTTCTATTAACACAATGATGAAAATAATACAATCTCAGTAAAGAATACAAAGAAGACAATCCTTATAA
>MU224342.1:2697399-2718917 GCA_018584345.1 Thuja plicata
AAATCTTCCCAAGAAACCTGCATGCAAACACTGCTACAAGAAAGAAGAAGACAGAAGAGAGAAGTAATTCAGAAAGCTATGGCGGCCAAAATGAGAGAGACTGCAAACCCATTGTGAAAGAAATTATCTTCTATTAACACAATGATGAAAATAATACAATCTCAGTAAAGAATACAAAGAAGACAATCCTTATAAAGGATGTCGAAACCCTAAAAGGGCAACTAACTCAGAAAAGGAAACTTTCCTAAGTCTAACTAAACTGCCTAAGAGAAACTTAAGCACTAAGGAGTAATTACTAAAGATTACTCTAACAACACTTACAACTTTATTTACTTGGTGCAGGTAACTTTCAATGTTTTCATCTTCTATCATACTTAGAATTTGAAATTATTTCTTCAAATTCTACAGTTTGAATTTATTTGGTCTTCTTATCTCCTTCATATAAACTACTCAATTTTACCAAATCTCTTTTGTAGTAGTGTAGTTTATGGCCTTCAACAATTTTAAATCACTTAAGCCATAAATGATATCTTTTCCATCCTTTTCATTATTATCATGCGCCTTGATCTCATCTAGAAAAGGAGTACTAGTTGGAGGAGTGTACCCTTGCTTCAAAATATACAAAAATCCAAAGTCCATAGAATCTAAATATGATTCCATCCTCTCCTTCCAATAGGTATGTTGATTAACTGATGAATATTTGATGGAGATGATGAAGACTGAGTGATATCGAGTATCATGATTGTAGAAATAGTTAGATCAGTTTTTGTTTTGTCATTGATGTCAAGCAATTGATTATTTGATTTTTATTATGTTATCATATCTTAAGAGGAGAAGTTAAATGGGTTACAAATACAGATAATATAATAATGAAGTAATGATGATATAGTTGTTTTTTTACTATACATTTGATATTATCAAATCGATACAATTGATTGATCAAGTCAAAACCACAAAGCATTACATTTATGACTGAAAGAGTTACTTTACCGAGCTAGATAGATTCATTTGATAGAATGTTATGTGAGTCAGTTATAGTTACCAAACACTGAGTTAAAGTCATGCACCGAGCACTGAAGATGAGTTAGACACCGAGCAGTGAATGAAGTCAGTTACTGAGTTGCAAAGCATGTTTAACCGAGTACAAATATTGATTATAAATGATGATAAGATCAAATTTAATGTGAAGTGATGATGAGATGTATGGTAAAATTCAATGAGAAAATCTAAGGCAAAAGCAAGCAGTTAAACTGAATTGTGAAGAGTTCTAAGAAAAGTTCAAGTTCCGAGGTAAAAGTGAGATGGTTTACCAAGTTGTGAGTTATGAAGAAGATGATTGAACGAATGAGCGCAAATGAAGGAAAATAAAATTAAGGAGATTAAGAGGAAAAAGTATGTCTATATAAAGAATGAGAAATACACAGAGATTAGAGAGGCTAGTGAATTGAACAAAGAAGAAGAAGAAGCCAAAGACCAACATTTATTGAGAAGAATTGAGAAAGAGAGATTAAAGAATCTACAGTCTAAGAAAGAGATTAATGGAGTATGTGATGCCAGTATTCAATTGAGCATTAAGGATCTAACACAAGCAAAGGTAGTTTCTATATTTACAGATAAAATTTTACTTTTGCTTATTAATATTTGTAACAAATAAATATCTTAACCGAGTGGATTTAACAGTCCTATTTGTAAAATATAGACTTAGGTGACATTCAAAAAGAGTGTTTAAAGACCTCTAGCAAGGCCACTCCTAATAGGGTGAAGATCTTAAAAAATCTGAGGTAAATTCCCTAACAGGGTCACATTTAGCCAATGCGTTTTGTAATCTTTAACAGGATAAGTTCTTAACCAAGCGTACTTCAGAAGGGTACCTTTTTAGTTTGGGTTATAATTCCCACAAGGGTTTTTCCTAAATTGGGTTTCCTCATTAAATCTGGTGTCAACTGAGTTAAATTTGGAGTTTTATGAGTTAATTTGATGTTCCTAAGTTTTAATGATTGATTTACATATATGAGATGTATTCCTGTTTAAGTTATTGAGATATTTGGTGAATTAGTTATTTACTGTATTCCATATTACTGAGTGATTCAGAGAGTTTAGTTTAAATTTTTAAAGTTTTGATTTGTCTGATTCACCCCCCTCTCAGTGGACCAACAATTGGTATCAGAGCTAAGTTACTCTGAAGTGATAAGTTTAAAAGGACTTGAGTTAATATCTAAATATGTATAAGAGGGAAGCACCAAAGCTGAATAGGGATCGCTTCTCTACATGGAAAATTAGAATGAGGTTGCATGTGTCTGGAGTAGGAGAATATGGAATTCACTTTCTTGATAATGAATATGTAGCACCAACCACTATGCCTATGACTATCAGTGAGAAAATATAGAAACAAGAACATACACAAGTTATGATTGGGATTGCTTCTACACTTACCAACCAAGAATATGATGGTGCAGGAGCACCTAGGCTAGCCTCCATTGGTTACTAAATTTTGGCTTGTACTTGACTCTATCCAAGTCAAGAGCTTATTTTAGGTTGTTTGAGGACCTTAGAAGGTCTTGTTAAATGTTGGATAGGTGAGTTAGTCACTAGGACTAAGGTCACAATAATAGCCTTTGTTAGTTGTTTATTTAGTTTCTTAATTTTAGAAGCTTAGCTAAGGTGAGAGTCTTTAATGTGTTCTAAACACATCTTGTTGTTGTAAAGATGCCATAAGGATATAAATGGCTTTGGATCCTCAAGACATGGAGGTTAGAAGCCCTAGAATATAGGAACATGACATATGTGGAAATCGCCAAATGTTCAAAAGAAGTCATCAATTTTGCACTTATTGCAAAAGATTGCATGCCATCCAAGTATCTTTTGATTCCCTAAGGTATAGGAGATGGTGCTCGGCCAACAGACCCTAAAAATAAGGAAAATGGTATCTAATGTAAATGAAGACTTGAACATCATGCATGGTCATGCATTGTAACAGTTGGAAAGTTAGAGAGGAGAGCTCTGCAAGTATTTTTCAGTGAAAAACCTGAGACTTTGTGTGGATAGTCCTATTGGATGGATTGAAAAGAAAAATATAATGATTGATTAGGGTTCTATAGACTATTAGTGCACTTTTTCAATTGAAGAGAAAGTTGATTTGAGTAGATCTAAGTGCTGGTTTTTGGTGTTCTAGTTCAGGGAGTCCATTATTAGCTTGTTTTGAGTAGTTTAGAGAGTCATGGCTCCCCCATGAAATCTAACTGTGGATAAAAATCCATATTAGATGGAAATTTTAGAGGAGTCATTAGTGTATATAGTTTTGGGAGTTAGGAATCTAGAAAGTATGAGGAACTATTTTATATGCTAGGCCCTAGGCGAGTTTGTGAAGCCCGGTTAAAGGTCTAGAGGTAGAAAGAGTGATGAAACATTGCATGGAGGTACAGATTTGTACTAGGGAAGAAATTTTCCAAGTAGGTGACCACCATATCTAACCATTCTATGTAGATGGAGGTCATACCAATCACCAAGGAATTGGTTTGAGCAAGTTTTAGCCAAATTTCACTGTTTAGTCCTATAAATTAGGCCTACTGTCCTAGGTTGTAGGAACCCCATGTACGGTCACTGTCAGACCTAGAAACTTTGTGAATGTTTTAAAAATTCCAAAAGGGTATCTGAATCAAGACTTAGTTTTCCAAGTTGTTTGGAAAAGTTTTGCCAGAAATAGAAAAAGGTGACTGGTTAGGGCTACTAGAATAGGCCTATTTTTAAGGTCAATTCATGATGAATCATGGAAGCCGATAAGAGTATGATTCAAGATCCTTCCAAAAATGGATCAAGTGGGAAAGAATAAGAGTGTTTTCATAATGAAGAATTCCTCTGCAATGTTGAAGCAATTTTATGGAGATTTGACACTTAGATCCTTCTAAGTGAGAGCGAGAAAGATCATCAAAACTAAGGTGTTGATCCTACAAGGTGAAGTTTTCAAAGTGTGACTCTAGTAATAGAGTTTGAATAGGCCTTAGTTAATGATCCAAGCCTATTGGAAGATCCTATGGAAGGATAAGATACTAGGAGGAAAGAGAGGTCTCTTGGAGGGAGTGAAAACTAACCTTGGAGATATCATACACCATATGATGAGCTTGATGGTTGAAATACTTTGAAATAGATGTGGGATAAGCTTATTTTTACCTATGGTGGAGATCAACATGTTCAGAAGAATAAAGCAGAAATTTTGAGAGGAAAATTTGAGTCTATGAGGATAAAGGAAGGAGAGAACATAATACAATATAGTACAAGACTTAAGGAGACTGTTAATTCTATCAGAGGAGCTAGTGGGATCATAATAGAGGATGATGTTATAAGAAAGATGTTGAGAACCCTGCTACTGAGTTATGCTATTCGTATACTTCTACACAAGAGCTAATATCTACAACCTAGACGAATGTTTCATTGGATGCTACTATTGGTAAGTTAACCACATTTGAGTTAAGTGATTTTGACAATAGTTTTCCTGCTACTTCTAAGATTGAATCTTCATTTAAGTCTACTTTAAAGCTTGGAAAAGTTAGTGAAGCTGCTGCCAGAAATGGATATTTGAGCAGTGCTAGTGAGAAATTTTATAGTTGCACTAAAGGTCTTAAAGAGCTATTTACTGAATGTGATGAGAATAAAAGAGAATTTGAAGCTTTGTTGTCTAGAAGGCTACAAAGAGGCAAAGGAAAATAATGAGGTAAGTTACCCTTGAAATTTTTTAATTGTGATAAAATTGGTCACTTTGCATCTAACTGTTCAGAGAAAGATAAGGAGGAAAAGAAAGATAATAGAGATAAGGACAAAAGAGAAAACAAATTCAGGAGATACAGAGACTACAAAAACCAAAGGTAAGAAATATTTTCATATTTCTAATGACATACTAAGTGATGATGATTATTTTGATAGTGATGATGGAAAAGAAGTTGTTTATGTTTCTATTAAAGATAATTCTGATGAAGAAGAACCTAGAGCCCTAATATCACAAGTAAGAAGGAAACATGGATTATAGATAGTGGTTGTTCACATCACATGACTGCTGACACACTTAAGTTTATTTCCTTGGAAAAACATGATGGAGGTTATGTTAGATTGGTAATGATGCTCCATATCCTATGAAAGGAAAAGGTTCTATAATTCTACTAAATAACACAAGATATGATGATGTTTATTGGGTTGAAGGATTAAAGTATAATATGTTGAGTGTTGCACAACTAAACAATACAAGTCACCGACTGGAATTTCAATATGGAAGGGTGAAAGTATTTGATGGGAAGGATAGTCTGATTGCTACTAGAGAAAAATCTAAAGGTAATTTATTTTATCTTGATACTTCTATTAAGAGTTTCATGTTTGTTAAAGTTGAAGATGTTTGGTTATGACACACTTTGACAAATTAATCAAAGTGAGTAAGAAGAGTAGAGTAAGAGGACTACTGAGATTAGAAAAACCTGAGAATGCTATGTGTAGAGAATGTCATATGGGTAAGATGACTAAATCAATTTTTTCAAGCAAGACATGTGTTACACAAGAAATTTTGGATTTAGTACATACTGATTTATGTGGACCCATGAGTACTCAACGTTATTATGGAGACATATATTTTATTTTATTTGTGGATTATTATTATAGAATGATGACTGCAACATTATTAAAAGAAAAATCTGATGCATTTCAAGTGTTTAAGTGGTATAAGGCCTGAGTTGAAAAAGAAACTGGAAGACTGTTGAAATGTCTAAGATTTGACAGAGGAGGTGAGTTTAGTTCTGATGAGTTTACATTATATTGTAATGAGAATGGAATTAAGAGATAGTTGTTACCACTGAGGACACCACAATAGAATGAGATTGCTGAGAGAAGAAACAAATCTAATGTTGATTGTGCTAGGACACTGATGATTGAAAATAGAGTTTCACAGAAATTTTAGAGAGAAGCTATGAGTATTGTTGTTTATACATTGAACCAAGTACAAATGAAGAAAGGTACCAATAAGACACCTTATGAAATTTGGTATGAGCACAAACCTAATGTTAGTTACTTTAAATTTTTTGGGGGAAAATTCTATATTTTGAAAGATTCTAGAGAAGGAAAGTTTGATTCAAAAGGAGAAGGGATATTCTTAGGACATTCTACAAGGAGTAAAGCTTACAAATGTTTGAACAAGGTTACTAAAAAATGGTAAAAAGTGCAAATGTAAGAATTGATGAATTTGCGAAAATGAATGATGAAGATAGTAAGAAGGAGCCTGAAGATTATGATAAGTTTGTATATGTTCAACCTGATGTTCTTGATACCTTACCGAGAAAACCTACCGAGGAGGAAGATGAACAAGGAGCTCCACAACTGAATGTTGATATTGAAGAACTAAGATCTACCAAGCCTATTTTGGGAAATTATGTGAGAAGGCACCATTTCTTGAGAAATATTATTGGAAATAAGGATGTTGGAGTGATGAACAGAAGCAAGGTAAGAGACAATACATGTGTGATATCTACATTTGAGACAAAGAAAGTTAAAGAGGCACTAGATAATGAAGATTGGATGAAAGCAAAGAAAGAAGAGTATGATCAAATTGAGAAGAACAAGACATGGACATTAGTGATGACATGTAATTGATTGAATATTTGAAGATGTTAAGTTGATCACCAAAATGCAGAAAGATAATGCAAGACATTAAATCAGTTAATGGATTGTATTTCCATTGATGTCAACTTGATATAATCTAATCGGTTATAATCAAAGTGTCAAAGACTTAAGAGAATCAGAGAGATAAAGATTATGCTTTTAGTAATGCATAAAAGAAAAGTATTCACTATGTGGCTTCAAACACTGACGACTAGTGGAACCCAATGGATAGAGATCACCAAAATTCAAGTCACAGTGATGCCCGAGCAAGAACACCGATGAGCATTACCGACGAGTAGAATCACAAGCATACCCGATGACCAGAAATATAGTGTAAATTGACGGAGAAGCATGAGGAGAACTGGAGTGTTGACCGAACCTAACAAGAGTTAGAACACAGAAATTAACTAGAGTCCAGAAATGAAAAAATATCTAGCTGGCAAAGCTAAATATAGACTTAACTAGTAATTATCATTGTTTTCATTGACAAGATAAAGCCAGAGATAAGTAAAGGATTTAAAGTTGTTTTGCCTAGTTGGAAAGAAGATCTCTGTGAGATCAAAAAAGAGTTTTGCTTTAAATCTAATTGGCTAAGATTGTGGATCATGCCAAGATCAAGAAAATAAAGAACCTAACAAAGGTGATATCATGTCTATAAAGAGACAACTTAATTCATTATGAATTAAGGGGAGTGAATGAAAAAGAGGATGCTAGAGAGAAACTGATGAAGAAAAAATTCATACAGTGCTGATAAATCAAGCTGGGGAATGAGATAAATTTTTCTGTGGACACCGAGCAATAGGGTATAGCATCATCGAGAAGAACTAACGTGGAGCAAAGGTATTAAAATGACATATTGATCAGATTATTTTTATGAGCTTACACTAGAACTAAAAATCTACAAGTACAAGTTGTCTATGTGAATAGATCTTATTATTTTAGTTTAACCATTCTTATAGAAAGTCTCTTAACCAAGTAGGATTTAAAAATCCTTTCTATATTGAGATACATCCCAAGGAGTATCAAAAATTTTGATCATGAAGATAGCATGAGATGCCAAATAACTATTAATAGGCCAAGAGAGTGTTTGATCAAGGAAGGTAGCAAGAGATGCCAGATATCAAGTGACAGACTAAACTCTTAAATCCTCTAACAAGGTCACACCTAATAGTGTGTTTGTAACCTTTAATAGGGTTGGGTCTTCACCGAGCTCACTTCAGAAGAGTGAAAATTTTGGGTTAGCGGTCCCAAGTGGTTTTTTCCCTTAACAAGGTTTCCATGTTAAAAATTCATGTGTCAATGTGTTTATGAATCATTACTTTAGTGTTTTTCATTACACATAGCTTAATTGGATTGATTGGTATACTCTAGACAAATTACTATTTTTTGGTAAATTAACAAACTGCTATTTGGTAAACATATAGAATAAGATTTAACAAAGCATTCTAGGCATTAGTAATTTGATAAGTATATTTGAAGGCATTCATTTTATAGGACTGAAAATAACTAGAGGCTTAATATTGTGGTGCTAAGTTTTTTTTGGGTTGATTAATTGGAATATTTTTGAGGCAACTGATTCACCCCCTCTCAGTTATTACTAACAATTGGTATCAAAGATTGTGTGCTTAGAAAGGGAGTTTAACAGCTCAAGAAAAATATCACAAGATGAACAGATGAGATGTTCCCAAGTTGAATAAAGACAACTTTGCATCATGGCAAAGCAGAATAAGACTCCACCTATCAGGTATTGGAAATGTTATTGTTGAATACTTAGATACTGAATATGTATTGCCTATAGGACCTAAAACTCTTGATAAATTAAGAGTGAAGCATGAGCATAATTGCATGATGATAGAACTTGCATCATCAGTCTTTGATGCTGAGTTTGAAGATGTCAAAACCTGCACCTCTGTAAAGAAAATGTGGGATAAGTTGAAGCTAGTACATGGAGGAGATGCTAATGTACTAAGAGCAAAGGAATAAAGCCTAAGAGGGAGATTTGATGACCAAAGGATGAAAGAAGGAGAGAATATCACTTAGTATAGCTGCAAAACCAAAGAGGTAGTCAATGTTATCTGAGGAGTTGGAGGTACACTTGAAGATAAGAGAATGGTAAGTAAAATCTTGAGAACCTTGCTGCCTATATATGCTATTAGAGTTTTTTCCATTCAAGAAATGAGAGTAGTTGCAAAAAATACAACTACTCTAGATAGTCTGATTTCATTTGAAATGAATAACTTTGATAATAGTGTCTTACCATCTATAGAATCTACATTCAAATCTTATTTAAAGATAAGTAATTCAAGTCATAGGCATGCTATTAGAAATGATAGTGAAAGTGATAATGGGGATCAAGGACTTGAAGAGATTTAACCAATAATGACAAGAAGACTGCAAAGAGGCAAAGGTAGATACAAAGGTAAATTACCACTTGTATGTTTCAATTGTAAAGAGGTTGGACACTTTGCTGCAAGATGTCCAAACAGAAGAAAAGATGACAGAAGTAATGACAGATCATATGAGAAGAAGTTTGATAGAGGTGATAATAGAGATTATCAAAGCAATCGACAATCTGACAAGAAGATACCTAGGACTACAAGGACAAAGGGAAGAAAGCTTGTTACCTAGCTGAGAATAGAGCTGATGACATTGACACCAAATCAGAAGAGGACATTGAGATGGTATTTGTAGCCATGAAGGGTGATTCAGATGAAGAAGGAGAAAGGTATGTAGAAAATGCACTCATATCTAATGTTAGTAAGAATGATGTTTGGATCATAGATAGTGGTTGCACTGACCATATGATCGGTGATAAACAAACTTTTGAGACTTTTGAATACTATAATGGTGGTTCAATAAGAATGGAAAATGATACACCTTGTCCACTTGAAGGTAAAGGAACTATAATGTTGAATAACCTGATCAAATATGAAAATGCTTACTGGGTAAAAGGACTGAATTATAATTTGTTAAGTGTTTCACAGCTGAACAATTCAGGTCACAGAGTAGAAAATGAAAATAAGAAGGTAAAGATCTTCAATGAATTAGGAAGGTTGATTGGAACTGGTGAGCAGACAAAAGGTAACCTTTTCTATCTTCATGACATTAACACCACTTGTTTAATTCTTAGAAACAAAGACATATGGTTGTGGCCCTAAATATTGTGTCATGTGAACTTTGACAATATGATAAAGGTAAGCAACAAAAGGAATGTCAGAGGCTTACCAAGCATGACTAAGACCGAACATATCATGTGCATAAATTGTCAAAAAGGTAAGATGACAAAGTCTAGTTTCAAGAGTAAAACCCATACATCTAATGCAATTCTAGAATTAGTCCATATAGATCTATGTGGACCGATGAGGACAAAGAGTTACTATGGAGATAGGTATTTTATTCTCTTTATTGATGATTATTCTAGAATGATGACACTAATGTTTTTAAAAGATAAATTAGAAGCATTCAAGATGTTTAAATGGTATAAGGCTATGGTAGAAAATAAGTGAAAATAATTTGAAATGCTTAAGGTCAGATAGAGGAGGGGAATTTACTTTAGATGAATTCACTAACTATTACAATGAGCATGGAATTAAAAGACATGTTTCTGCACCAAGAACACCACAAAAAAATAGAATTTATGAGAGAAGAAACAAATCAATTGTTGATTGTGCAAGAATATTGATGATTAAGAAAAGCATCACTAAAGCTTTCTAGAGGGAAGATGTCAGTACTGCTGTCTACACATTAAACAAAGTATAATTGAAGAAGGACACGGAGAAGACACTATATGAGATTTGGTATGGTCATACACCCAATGTAAGTTACTTCAAAATATTTGGTAGTTAATGTTATATTTTCAAGGATGAGAGAAATGGAGAACTTGACTGAAAAAGTGAAGAAGGTATCTTTCTAGGATACTCAACCAAAAGCAAGGATTATAAATGTCTTAACAAGTCATCTAACAAAATCATTGAAAGTGCAAATGTGAAAATAGATGAATTTGTAGTAAAGAATGATAAGGAAAGTAGAAGAGAACCTGAGGACTACAACAAGTTTGTTTATACAGAACCTAACACTCTACCCAAGCAACAATGTATTACTCCCGAGAAACAGATCATTACACCCGAGCATCAGGTTGAAATTGCCAAAAATCATGAAAATCCTCAAGATGATATTCTGAGCGATGGAGATCAAAACAAAGGTCAAGAAGATGATCAGAATGATGGACACGAAGCTGAACTAAAACTTTCCAAGTATGTCAGAAGACATAATCCATAGAATGAAATCATAGGAGACAAAAAGGCTGGAACAAGAACAAGAAGTAAGTCACTAAACACTAGATGTTTACTTTGTGATTTTGAGCCTAAATCTATTAATACTGCACTTGAGAATGAGGAATGGGTTAGTTCTATCAATGAAGAAATAGAATAGATTGAGAAGAACAATACATGGACGCTAGTACTGAGACTAGATGACAAGAATGTCATCGGTACCAAATGGATATTCAGAAATAAGCTGAATGAGAATGGAGAAGTCACTAGAAACAAAGAAAGATTAGTATGCAAGGGATATGCACAAGAAGAAGGTATTGATTATGGTGAAACCTTTGCACCCATTGCTAGACTAGAAGGAGTTAGAATATTACTTTCTTATGCTACATACAAAGGATTCAAGGTATACCAGATGGATGTCAAATCTGCATTCCTAAATGAAATACTTGAAGAAGAGGTATACATTGAACAACCAGAAGGGTTTGTTCATGATCCAGACAAGAGAAACATGGTATGTAGACTACATAAAGCCTTGTATGGATTGAAACAAGCACCAAGAGCCTGGAATGAAATAATTCACTCCTATCTCATTAGCATAAAATTTGTTAGAACAAGTGAAAATATAAATCTGTACTCAAAAGAAGACACCGATGGTAATATTCTGATTACTGAAATTTTTGTTGATGATATCATTTTTGGGGGAAATGAATTGTTATGCAAATCCTTTGCTAATGAAATGAGAAAGGAATTTTAAATGTATATGTTTGGGGAGATCAAATTCTTTCTTGGTCTACAAATTCTTCAACAAGATGCAGACATATATATCACTCAGTCCAAATACATCAAGGAAGTGCTGAAGATATTCAAGATGGAAGATTCCAAACCAGTTGGAACACCTATGGCTACCAGATGTAAGCTGACAAAAGAAGACAAATCTAATGAGGTAAATCAAACCTTGTATACATCAATGATTGGAAAAATAATGTATGTTGTTATACTAGACCAGATATAACACATGCAGTTGGAATAGTTGCAAGATTCTCTGCTAATCCCAAAGAATCACATATGACTGTTATCAAGAGAATTCTGAGATATCTGAAGAACATTGAGGAATATGTCTTATGGTATAAGAGAGAAGGAAAATTTGAGCTACAAGTCTATACAGATGTTGATTGGGCTAGAAACATTGATGACCAAAAGAGCACAACTGGAGGAGCATTCTTCATAGGTGATAGATTTGTCACATGGATCAAAAAGAAGCAAGGATGCATCTCTCAGTATACTGCGGAAGTAGAGTATGTGGATGCTGCTGTAAATTGCTCCAATATTGCATGGATCAAACAATTGTTGGAAGGTATGAGTATGAAGATTATTGAACCAGTAATTATTTACTGTGATAATACGAGTGCAATTAACATTTCTAAGAATCCAATCATGCATGCTAAGACTAAGCATATTTATATCAAGTATCACTATCTGAGAGAAAAAGAGAAAGCAAAGGAGGTGATACTAGAATATGTTTAATCAAAGGAACAATTAGCTGATATATTCACCAAGCCTTTACCGAAAGATACTTTTGAATACTTGAGACAAAGACTAGGGGTCCAACCCTTGTCTATCAATCAATAAGGTGACTAGAAGATTGCATCAGCCTACACATAATATGAAGATCATTCATGTTGCTGCAAACACTAAGATGAACAAAAATAGATACATGTGTACATAGTAAGGTAAAAATCTACACCAAACACTAGAGACATTGTATTGTTGATGGATAGGGAAATTCAAGGAATATATTATATAAAGGGATGAAACATGATATAGATGATTCTTATTTGGCATTGCTGTCAAAGGGAGAGATTATCTCACTATCATAAGAGAGAGATAGTAGGAATCATAAGGGAGATATTATTTCATTACCATCAATGAGAGATTTGGGAGAAATTATCTCATTCATTAGAAAAGATTATATCATTATCCATGAAGTGAAGTTCCTGAGAATCAAAAGGAAAAGTAACAAAGGGAGAGAAGTTCATATAAAGAGAGAGATTGTTGTCAAAGGAAAAAAACATTATCAAGAAGAGGAACAATCAAGGTAGAACACATATCATAAAAAAAAAATAAGATGCTACATCTATCCAACAAAGGGATTGAAGATTGAAGAAAACCACTCTGCAAGAAACAAATCTAAGCTATTTGAGCTTACTGAAAGCCAGACATTTGTAATAGTTACAATGGGAAAGATTGATGAAACTATTATATTTCATATTGTATTAGTGATAGTATAATATGATAATGTAGTATGTTGCCATCAATGCCAAAGGGAGAGATTGATGACATGTAATTGATTGAATGTTTGAAGATGTTAAGTTGATCATCGAAATGCAAAAAGATAATGCAAGACATTAAATCAGTTAATGGATTGTATTTTTATTGATGTCAACTTGATATAATCTAATTGGTTATAATCAAAGTGTCAAAGACTTCGAAGAATCAGAGAGATAAAGATTATGCTTTCAGTAATGCATAAAAGATAAGTATTCACTATGTGACTTCAAACACTGACGACCAGTGGAACTCGAGGGATAGAGATCACCAAAATTCAAGTCACAGTGATGCCCGAGTAAGAACACTGATGAGCATTACCGACGAAAAGAATCAAAAGCATACCTGACTTCTAGAAATATAGTGTAAACCGACAGAGAAGCCCAAGGAGAATTGGAGTGTTGATCGAAGCTAACAAGAGTTAGAACACAAAAATTAACTGGAGTTAGAAATGACAAAATATCTAGTTGGCAGAGCTAAATATAGACTTAATTGGTAGTTATCATTGTTTTCATCGACAAGATAAAGCTTGAGATAAGTAAAGGATTTAAAGTTGTTTTGTCCAATTGGAAAGAAGATATCTACGAGATAAAAAAAGAGTTTTGATTTAAATCTAATTGGCTAAGATTGTGGATCATGCCAAGATCAAGAAAATCAACAACCTAACAACGGTGATATCATGTCTATAAAGAGATAACTTAATTCATTACGATTTAAGGGGAGTGAATGAAAAAGAGGATGCTGGAGAGAAAATGATGAAGAACAAATTCATACAATGCTGATCAATCAAGCTGAGGAAAGAGCTAAAGTTTTCTGTGGACATCAAGCAACAAAGCATATGTGAATAGATCTTATTGTTTCAGTTCAACCATTGTTATAAAAAGTCTCTTAACTGAGAAGGATTTAAAGATCCTTTTTATATTGAGATACATCCTAGGGAGTATCAAAAAGTTTGATCATGAAGATAGCATGAGATGCAAGATACCTATTGACAGGCCAAGAGAGTGTTTGATCAAGGAAGGTAGCATAGAGATGCCAAATATCAAGTGGCAGACTAAACTCTTAAATCCTCTAACAAGGTCACACCTAACAGTGTGTTTGTTACCTTTAATAGGGTTGGCTATTCACCAAGATCACTTCAAAAGAGTGAAAATTTTGGGTTACCGGTCCCAAGTGGGTTTTCCCTTAACAGGGTTTCCATGTTAAAAATCCACGTGTCAATATTTTTATGAGTCATTACTTTAGTGTTTGCATTACACATAGCTTAACTAGATTGATTGGTATACTCTAGAATTTTTTTTTTTTTTAGTAAATTAATAGACTACTATTCAATAAATATAGAGAATAAGGTTTAACAAAGCATTCTGACCAGTATTAATTTGATAAGTATATTTGAAGGCATTCATTTTATAGGATTGAAGATAACTAGAGGCTTAATATTGTTGGTGCAAGAGCACCTAGGAAATCCTCAAATCCCTAGTGGTTTGGCTTGTAACTGACCGTAGCCAAGTTAGTGTGTGTGTATTTTCTTAAGGTCTTAGAAGGTCATATAGTGTGACTAGGTGAATTAGTGTTAGTGCTAAGTTCGTTATTAGTCTTTGTTAGTTGCTTTTAGTAGTTTAGTCCTAGCTTGGTCTAAAGTTGGGAAATGGGTTCAAATTGTGTCCTAGACCCATGTTGGGTAACAAAGATGCTTCATGAGTCATTAATGATCTTATTTCATCAAACTAAATGGGTTAGAGGCCCTAGTTTGTATTTTGCATCATAAATGCAAAAGATGCCAAAAGTTGTCATGACAACATTTGCAAGTTTTTGCAAATGTTGCATGCAACTTGACAACATTGGATCCCCTCTTTTATAGGAATGGGAAATTAATGACCATGGCCTAAAATGGTGGAGAATTTATCTTTAGATACTCTATGGATTTTTTCCCGAGGCAGAGTGAATGTATGCAATTTTTGGAGAGCAAGAAAGCAAGTTTTTTCTAAAAACATTGCACAATCGACTACTTTGCAAGTTTATGTTGTTTTAATGGACTGAAATTTAAGATACAACTTTGGATTCATGTACTAGGGATAGTTCTAATATATTTTCATTCAGAGTGTTAGTAATTTTGAGTTGATTTGTTAGCTATAGGAAAATATCTTCAAACTAGGTAATCTGCTGGTGTAATTCAGGGTAATTTTGGTTTCATGGCTCCCCCGTGAAATTAAATCATGGGAAACCTAAAAGGTTGAATGAATTTATTAGGGGAGCCTATGTTCATACTATATATACAAGTAGGAGGTTAGGATAAACTTTTTTCTATTTATAAAGTCATGCCCTAGGCGAGTTAGGACAACCCAGCTAGGAGAGTGATAGGTAAAAACCTATATGCAGAGACACGGGTGTGAATGGGAGAATTGAACCGAGTGTGTTATTAGGGTTTTTAGGGTCTCATAGGTCACTAGTGTCAATCTTAGATCCCAACCAATCCAATAGGAATGATTTTTTCATAGAAATCAGTAGAGAGTTAGTGAGGAGTCAAAATAGGCCTAATAGCCCTACATTTCCAGATGAACGTGTGTAGACATATTTGGAACCCTAGACCTTAGAAATATTTTAGATCTCCCAAAAGGGTATCTGAATCCTAAATTTTTTTTGGGGGTTGTGTGGAAGTTTTTTGAGAAAATTTTGAAAAACTCACTGGATAGGGCTAATTGGTGTTTTAGGCCTAATAGGACAAATTGGGTATGAAATTGAAACTCGACTAACTTGGGGTTGAAGAATTATGGGATTTAATTTGAATAGATGAAGAATGAAAAATATAAGTGTGTACAAGACCCTTGTAGCATGGGAGGTGTTGGTATGAAGAGTATGGCATTGGAATTCTTCAAGGCCAAGAAGAAGCATTGAGACAAAACTGAGATAGTTGTCCCTCAAGGTGAACCACAATTGTTGTGACTCTTGGAGAAGAGTTAAGAGAAGTCTTGGAATCAATGTATATTGAATAGGGAGGTCCTATAGTGAATATTAAGATCCTAATTAGACTAGGAAAAGCAAGGTCCTGTCTACTGAATTGTGAAGCACACCTTGGGGCTACTTCTATCAGAGTGGTATCAAAGCCTCTTTTTGATCAGGCTTGTGGTTAATGTTACAACCAAAGGAATCCATTAGACAGTCAAAAATGGTGACTAATGCTGATTTAGAAAAGAAGGTAGATGAACAAGAGGAGGAGAACATATTACTCCAAGATAGGCTTTCTCAATTGGAGCAAAAAGTGGATGAAGTTTATGTGAAAGTAGATGAAGTGAAGGAAAGAATGGAAGGGAAAGGCAAGGATATTGCCATTGAAGATGAAGTACCTAAAGCTAACCCTGTCCTAAATGAAGAACCATTCCTGAAAGCCCTAAAGGCTATGAGTAGAAAAGCATTGGAAGGAGTTCCCATTTTCAGTGGAAAAATGGAACCAGAGGTAGTACTTGATTGGATAGAGGGACTAGAGAACCATTTTGAGTGTGATGGAATAACAGAGGCTCAAAAGGTGAAATTTTCTAAAGAAAGACTGAGAGGGTTTTCTCTCACTTAGTGGAAATTCATCCAAGATGAGAGAGAGAAGTAAGGGAAATTCCCATTGCCTCATGGAAATCTATGGTAACAAGAGTAAGAGATGCTTACATCCCAGAGGATTACGAAATCTAGTTGCACAAGAGAAGACAAGGTCTAAGGAAGAAGGACCTAGATGTTAACTCATACACTGAAGAGTTTCATAGACTTTGTATGAGGTCAAGAGTAGCAGAGGATGAGAAAGTGAAAGTTGCAAGATATCTTAATAGACTTAAATGGACTATTCAAGACGAGATGAGTCTTTTGACTCCAGACACAATTTAGAAATGCCACCAAATTTATATCAAGGTGGAAGACAAGTTGAAGAAGAAACAAGACTCAAATACTTCAAGAGGAAGAGGTAGAGGAAGAGATACTAGAGGACAAAGAAGTGGTTATGGAGGAAGAATCTTTGAATCTAAAGGACAATCAGAGACTAAGCTCATTGAAAAACATGAAGGAAAATTCAATAGAGGGAGCTCAAGTAGAGGAAGGAACTCTAACAATAGAGGAAGAGGTAGTAGTCAAGGGAGAGGCAACTATTTTGCCAATATGAAGTGCTATCACTGTAATCAGTTAGGAAATCTAACCTATAAATGTCCAAAGAAGGGAAGTAACTCTCAAGGAGGTGACAAAAGGGTGAACTATGTTCATGAAGAGACAAGTGGAAACAAGAATTTTGAAGTGCCATTAGAATCAGAGGAGGGAGAGAATCTCATGATGAGAAGAACTCCAATCAAGGAGCCAGTGAAGGAATAAATTAGAAAAAGGAGATCATTATTTAGAGTCAAGTGTAAAATGATGGGAAAGGTATGTAGAGTCATCATATACTCAGGTTCAACTAACAATATAGTGTCAGAGGAGGTAGTCAGTAAGATGAATATGACAAGGATACCCCACACCAGTCCCTATAAGGTCACTTCGCTAAACAAAGGACAATATATCCTAGTTAATGAGCAAGCTTGGGTAAAATTCTCCATTAGGAGATATATGGATAAAGTTTTAAGTGATGTCTTACCTATGGAAGCATGTCACTTGCTCCTAGGTAGATCATGGAAATTTGATAGGAGGGCCATGCATGATGGAGTGAAAAATTCATACTCCTTTAAGAAAGACAATGTGACATACAAAATCCAGTCACTTTTGGAGGATGTAGAGTTGAATTCTACTGGTCCCAATGTACTCATGGTGGGTGAAAAAGAGTTCTTAAAGACCTTAGATGAAGTAGAGGGAGTTGGATTTTCACTAGTGTTAAAGCCAAAGGAAGTTGGAGACAAAACAGATAAGAGGACAAAGTTGCCAAAAGAATTCCAAGAGATATTAGTGAAGTATGAAGAAATAATGAGTGATGGACAACCATCAACCTTACCACCTAAGAGGTCTATAAGCCATCAGATAGACCTAATAATAGGAGCTACCCTACCCAATAAGGCAGCCTATAAAATGACTCCCCAACAGAATGAAGATATTTCTAGACAAATCCAAGAGCTCTTAGAACAAGGCCTTATAAGAAAGAGCATTAGCCCTTGTGCCATGCCCAAGTCCTAGCCCCAAAAAAGGGAGGAACTTGGAGGTTATGTAAAGACTCTAGAGTAATAAATAGGATCACTATTTGGTATAGGTTCCCTATCCCTAGGATAGAATAACTAATGGACTATCTAGGAGGAGCAAGGTACTTCACAAAGATAGAATTAAAGAGTGGCTACCATCAAATTAGAGTAAATGAAGGGGATGAGTGGAAAAAAAAACCTTCAAGACTACAAAAGGACTATATGAGTGGCTTGTCAAATTCCCCATCAACATTCATGAGATTAATGAATGAGGTACTTAAAAAGTACAATGGAAATTTTATAGTGGTCTACTTAGATGATATTCTCGTCTACAGTAAGACAAGAGAAGAGAACCTCAAAAACTTGGAATTGGTTTTTAAGAAGCTGCAAGAGGAGAAGTTGATGATCAACTTAGAAAAGTGTGAATTCATCAAAATAGAGCTGATGTACCTTGGTTTTGTGCTATCAAAGGGTAACTTAAAAATGAATCCAAGAAAGGTTGAGGCCATCATCAATTGGCCTAGTCCAAGAACCAGTACTAAGGTAAGAATTCTATCATAGGGTAACTTAAAAATGAATCCAAGAAAGGTTGAGGCCATCATCAACTGGCCTACTCCAAGAACCAGTACTGAGGTAAGAATTTTTCATGGCCTTACACAATATTATAGGAAATTTATTAAGCAGTTTAGTGAAATATGTGCTCCTATGTTGGACACTATTAAGGGAGGCATGAAGACTAAGTTTGTTTAAAATGAACAAGCTAACAATGGTTTTGAGCTACTGAAGAAAAAGATTGCAACACACCAATTTTGTTTTTTCCAAGTTTTTAAAACTTGTTTACAATGGAGTGTGATGCCATCAATGTAGCAATTAGAGCTATCTTAAAACAGGAGGGAAGACCAGTGGATTCCCATTTGGAGAAGTTGAGTGAAGATAAGAAGAAGTATTCTTCTTATGACCTAGAGATGTATTCTCTGGTCCAGTCACTAATAAAATGGAGGCATTACCTATTTCCAAAGGAGTTTATTGTCTATTCATACAATCAAGCATTGAGTTTATCAAACTCACAAGACAAGTTGAATCATAAGCATATGAAGTGGGTTGAATGTTGGAAATACAAAAATGGGAAAGCAAGATACTAAGAGAGGGGGGGGTGAATCAAATCTTCTAAAATTAAACACTTAAAATAAACTTGATCCACATTCATACATAAATGAATCTAATGTAATCTTAGATAGCATCCACACAATGAAATAAGTAACACATAACACAATAAATTGGTAACCCAGAAATCCAAAAAGGTAAAACTGAGGTGGGGATGACACCCACAAAATTCTCTACTACTACAGTAATAAAGTGTACCTATTAATGTTACAAATGTTTTATTACAAAATGTAATCTACCCTGTGAAAGGTTTGCTCTGTTAAGAGCTTAAGATCATTACAATCTACCCTGTTAAAGGATTTCAACTTACAATGAAGTAAGTACTCTGTTAGGAGAAAAATAATGGTCTACTAGAACCACTCTATTAAGAGTTTTTCACCTGATACAATGATTAGAATGTCTCAAGTATTGATCCTTCATTATGCACTCTAATGCTGATGACAGATCTCCTCTTTCCAGTACCTTCTATGATCTCATAATCTAATATATCTTTACTTTGCTGTTGACTGTGTTCTTGCTCTGCTTCTTAAAAAAATAACCATTTGTGCATTTCACTTCAAAATGCAGTCACCATACACCATACACACTTTTAAAAATAGGGTTTTGAAGCAATCTAATATACTTGTTCAAATCTGATAGCGAGATCTAGATCAACGATCAAGATCTGATATCCATACCTTGATGGTAAAATAGTTAATGTTTACAATGAGTCATGCATAGGATAAAACAATTAAATGCATGATTAACTCCATATAAGAATATTAAATGCATACATTAGTCGGCCCAAAATGCTTATATAAGTCGGCCGGATCATTTATCCTTGAAGTTTGTATCATTCCAAACAAGTATACAAAAACTATTCTGCTCGGCACTTGATTGTCTTTCACTCGGCATTTAACATCCATGTATCCTTCTTGGCTTAGCAATGTAACTCAGCTCAACAATGTAACTAGGCAAACTAAAAAAACTGCTTGACAATGTTGCTCGACCTTGCATAGTTTTAGCTCGGCCACAGTGATAGCCAACTAAAATTGCCTAGATGAATGACTAAGTGTTGGTCACTAATCATCAATAGAACTTAGAGATTAACAATCTCCCTCTTTGATATAAGTGGCAAAAATACTTATCATTACTTCCATTCATTTCATAAAAAATATTGCCTAAGTATACAAAGTACTCCCCCTAGGAATATACTCTAAAATAATATACAAGTTTACATGCCTTCAAAAAATTATATACAAGTGTACCTGTACTGTATTGATGTATCATGCTGTACCCTTTCCAACTTCCTTACCATCTTCCCCCTATTTTTTTACATTGATTTCTGGTGGGGTTAAGTTGTACTTATCCAAAAATTATTTATGAAGCTGCAAGGTGCATTCGAATGTAGTATCCCAGCTTTCCTTTGCAATCTTCATAACTTCCAATTTGATTTCTAGCTCAGTAGCTAGACTCACTAAACTCTTTGCAATCGATAGATTTGCACTGCTTTGTGATAACTCCTTTGCTTTGAGAGTTCCTTCTGTATTATCTCCAAGTGAGGCAACATGCTTGTCTGAATAGTTATCAATTTGGCCCTTATTTGACCATCTTCAGCCATGAGCTCGACTATTCTCCTTTGTGCATTTATCAACTTATTAAAATGTAAAGAACTAGATGTAGTATCTTTACCCAAAGTAGTACCTGTTATATGCTGAATGCGGACCTCTGAATTTGGCACAAACACAACATAGTCATTATACAATCGTTCAATTCACAAAAATGAACATGAATTATTCATCTTGCAAACTCAATTGAAGCGACTTGTTGCCTCCTAATTAGTTGGGGATGTTGAGTTTACCCTCAGAACAAGAGCCAACAACATGACCATTGCTAACATGGAGGATTTCTAGAATGTAAGAAAAGACAAATTTGCCATTACTCTATGAAATTGAAATTGCAACTAGTCTATGAAAAGAGATGCAATTAATCTATGAATTGAGAAATGATT
>MU224342.1:2722450-2738437 GCA_018584345.1 Thuja plicata
AGACAAGGTCAACTAATGAAAACCTGCATCAACATTGCATCAATCACATGGATATAGATAGTCCACTAATGAGTCATCCCACTGCAAGTGAATGGGTCTCGACTCCATCACCTACATGACCCACGATATAAGCAATGAAGAATGCAGTGCATTATCATGTTAGTATATAAATAAATATGAGCGAGACAATGATAAATCAGTAGAAAAAGTGACTCAAGCACCAAATTAACTCAAGATCCTGGTTTCCAAGAATGATTACCATTGTGAACCATAAGATAAGATTATGAGAAGTAATAACATATTGCCTTCAAGAAAATGTGAAACAGTAGGGAAACCCATGAAAATTCATCCTCTCATTGAGGAACAGAATAAAGAACCATCCTCTCACTGAGGAATATAAAAGAATCGTCCAATGTAACTTTCAAATGGAACAAGTTGATAAACATCAATTGAAGTAAGTGCAACCCAGTGTAACTTACAAATGGAACAAGTTGATCAACATCAACTGAAGTAAGTGCATCCCAATGCAACTTACAAATGGAACAAAATGCTCTAAAAGCATAAATTGCAACTATTCATGCTCATCAATAAAATAAGTTGATCAACATCAACTGAAGTAAGTGCATCCCAGTGCAGCTTAAAAATAGAACAAAATGCTCTAAAAGCATAAATTGCAACTATTCATGCTCATCAATAAAACAAGTTGATCAACATCAACTGAAGTAAGTGCATCCTAGTGTAGCTTACAAATGGAACAAAATACTCTAAAAGCATAAATTGCAACTACTCAAGGTCATCAATAAAACAAGTAATAATACTCATGAAGGCAATAGTGTAAGATAATCTCATAAACCTAAACAAATTGGAGACAAAGAAGAGATAAATGAAGAGCAACATTAAAGATATGGATATCAGTTAGAAAACTCTATTGATGGTGAACATGAAAACTAAATAGGTAAATCTTTAAACCATTTAGGATTCCTTTTAAAAGTGATGGAAATATCACTATGAGGAGTAAATTCATCATTTTCATCATCACTATGAGGAGAGAATATATCATAATCATCATGAACAAAATTATCATCATCATGAGCAAAAATTATCACTAAGAGGAGTAGATATATTCTTACCATCATCATCATCATCTTTTTTAATACTAGTAGGAATAGAAGTAGATGTAATAGGAGTAGGGTTTAGGATAGGAGGTTGGTCCTCCATGAGTTCAATAAGACCCCCTTTAAATTCATCATCTTTGACCTTGGAACAATCATGCACTTCATTTTCTATAATAACAATATCTCTTGCAATATGTACCTTGATAGTAATAGGATCATAAACTCTATAACCTTTAGTAGAATCATCACACTCAAGAAAAGTAAATGAAAATAAATTAGAATTGAGTAAAGAAGAGAATAAACACTTAACATTAAATAGAATTACAAGGAGAAGTTCAATTTAACTGAATGTTAAACACGAGAATAAGCGAGAAGCTTAAAATATGAGAAGAAAGATTACCCATTTTGCTTAATGAACATAATCTCCTTTTTTACAAATAATAAGCAAAATGAAATATTTCTTATCTCATTTTGTTCTTTATTGCATGATTCAAAACTGATATCTTTGGTTTATTAGTTGATTCCATCTTTGACTCTTGTTTATTACTTATATATATATCTGGTCAACTTTTGATTTTTATTATAAAAAAAAATTTAGTCGTTCAAACATTTTTCCTGCTCAATATTACTTCACATCATTTCACTTTTACGTTCTTTATTTCAATACTAACCAAATTCAATTGCTGGTTTATTAATTCTTTGCAATTAAAATTTGTTCCGTCATTTAAACTAAAAATTTCAGATTTTTTCATATATTTGTTTAACCATTCAATTGAGAGTTAACATTAATTCAAATTTACTTTCCTTGATCTTTATCACTATATATTCACTATATTTCACTTTGTTTAAATTAATTTGATCATCTCTTTCTTTATTAATCACACTTACATTGCTTCTAGAGATTAAATTAAACAGTTCTAACAATATGGTATGGAAATATTTCATTTTGCTTATTATTTGTAAGAAAGGAGATTATGTTCATTAAGAAAAATGGGTAATCTTTCTTCTCATATAAATGAAGTAAACTAGATTTAGGAAAGAATCCAAGAGAGAGATTATATATTAGTATTAAAAAATGATGATGAGAAACCTGCAAGTACGATTGTTAGAATGAACAAAAAATCATGAAAGAAAGCCCTTGCAGTTTCCCGACAGAGGGTGAGTTAGATCTTAAAAAAACTTAAAAAAAGAGATGAAAACACTTAGATCTAGCGGCAAGCCATCCAGAAAAAGTTAGATTTAAAAAAATGTTAGATTTGCAAAAAACAATGAATGAAATCCCTACAAACAAGAGTTAGATCAACAAAAAATCATATTTCTTCTCCTCAACCGAGATATCTTTCAACTATTCCTGCATGCACACTCAAACAAGGATTAAACCAGCTTTGATACCATGTTAGAAGATATAAATAAAGTAAACTAGATTTAGGAAAGAATCCAAGAGAGAGTGCAAAAATGAATTTTTTTTACCATAAATGAAGCGATGATCCAAGAACAATCACCAAGATCATCAAAATGCTCAAGACAAAGACAAGAACACAATAATTTTGGAAGGGAAAAAAATAAGAAAAAACCCCTTTGTGAATAATATGAATGTGGCAAGAAGCCATGAAAGAAAGAGAGCTTGAGCAAGAAGCTCATTACAATATTGTGAGAGAAAGAATGGGAATGAGAGAAGAAATCACATGAGAACCAACTTGTGAGAACCAACCTTAAGAAGTGAGAGAGAAGCATCTCTTAAGTAGAGATGAGTGTAGGAGTTTTCATGTAACTCCCATATCCTATGAGTGCCACATTCACATTAAGTGTGTGCCATGTGTAGGAATCCTCTTAAGGAGGAATATCTAATTTTCTTATTAAAGGAATTACATAAAAAGAGTTGTCCTCCCACTAGAGGACAAAATACATGTAGGGATTCCAAATGAATCTCCTAATTAAAATACAAGTAAATATTAGATATTCTAACATGCATTTGTTGTCTTTTTCTTTGAAAAATCATCATTGTTGAGGTACTGATCCAATTTTGTCACTTGCTTTGCAGGTCAATTTCCCAGACATCAGTTTCAGATCCCATCATCCTATCATGGGTGATTTGTTGCAGAGACTATCAGATGCCGATGGGGCCCATATTGATGGGCTGGGATCGACATATCTGCATGATGTACCTAATATTTAGATGAATCATAGACTACTTGGTGCCTTGGTTGAGCATTTCCATTTGAAGATGAATACTTTTCATTTGCCACAGGGAGAGATGACGGTGACTCTGGAGGATGTATACCAGATTTTGAGAGTGCCATCCCATGGAGCTCATGTAGAGTATTGTATGTAGCTGAGAGATGGTACATAGGCTTTGAGAGCCATCTTTCGGGATGATTTGGTGATGGGCCAGACCATCTCATGGGAGGAGCTAATACAGACTTATGGTAGAGATTATCTCTTGGCAGTTGTTCTTGCACTGTTTCTGAGCTGTCATCTAGTTCTTGATCATGGTCAGTACGGTTTAGAGTGTGGCTAGGGTGTTATGCTCTAGAAGATGCTAGTTGTACCTATAGTTAATTTTGGATGGGGCGAGTGCATGCTCACATAGATGTATCATGAGATGCACAAGATCGTGTATTAGGGTGCTCGTACTATGGTGGCAGGAGGCATCATTTTATAGATCTGGGCTTGGGAGCACCTTCCCATATGTAGGCTGATTTTCCATGATACACGATAGCCATTAGAGCTGTACATTTACAGATACACCGGTCTGATGACCTAGCCTGCACTGGGTAAGATTGAGCAGTGGAGGGCACAGATTGATGATATGGTTGCAGTCATATGGCGGCCTTAGGCAGCCACTGAGGTTTGGGATGATGCTTGTCATGAGCTATCATACATGTTTTGTTTGTGTTATCTGATAGGATGTACCATTACTGTCATTGAGCACTTCTTTCTCACACATGTATTGCGCTAGTTTGGGAGGCCACAAGACGTGTCTCTTTAGTATTGTACTTATGCCTGATTCATCAATGAGACAAAGAAGGGGTGGTAAAGATTACTTGATAGGGGGCACAGTATGATAGATGCCCAAGTACCACTAGCTAGGTGGGATCATATGGCTGCGGTGATAAATGCAGGTATGACACTTGCATAAAGAGATCACATGTTAGCCCATCCGTTCCCCAGATTCATAGCTCCTGTTGCATCGATACTGCAAGTGCCTCCATAGGTACAGTAGGTATAGTAGGTAGTGTAGCCACCATCATAGTAGTAGGTGCCTCCATAGGTACAATAGCCACAATAGCCTCCTTTAAAGTAGTAGGAGTGAGTTGTATGACCACAGACATCTCAGATAGATATTCCCATTAGACCGATGGGATCAGATGCAGGTGCTGGGCCTAGTGGTAGCTAGGACAGAGTTGTGGAGTAGGGGGATGATACAGTGATGGCTGATGCTATTTTAACTGATCCTCCAGTAGGTAGACAGGTAGCACAGTTACAAGAGGCTCTTTGGAGAGTTAAGGAGAGAGCCCGTCAGACACAGAGGGAGCGTGATGACCTCCACACACAGGTGATCATCAGGGATACATGGATATCTGAGAAAGACCAGGAGATCTAGGAGTTACAAGAGGCATTGGCTCAATCCTAGCTAGAGACCAGATATGAGGCTACCTAGGCTTCTTACTATTATGCTATGTATACTATGGCAGTACTTGAGGTAGCATATCAAATTTTGCCTTTCATAGAGTATGCTGGTGCACGGGTCATTCTACCGGGACCACCTCTAGCAGGACCTCCTCCTCTAGGTCCTCCTCCTCAGTAGTAGGGCATACCACCCCCTCCACCCCTCTAGGTGGTTAATTTGTGATGTATATTGTACCACCATTTTGACACATATTATGCTCGAGTAGCACCCTTGTACATTTGGACCGATCGATATATATATATATGAGCTCAATTTTTTTGGCATCATTGTACATGTGTATATATTACTTTAAATGTGTATGTTTTATGAGATGATTTCCTATATGATTATATGTATGGATTTAGAGATGTATGCAAATGGATGAATATGCAAATGTTTATGCACATGTTTTATTGATGTATGGAAATGCTATGTATGATTTGATTTATGCTTATAATGGATGCACATGTTTATGGATATATGTATGCAAATGAATGTATGGAAATGCATTTTTTGGAAATGAATGTAATGGAATGAATGCAATGGTACTAATCATCTCATGCAAGATATTTGCAATATGCAATAGGTACTAACCAAAAGAATGCGGACGAAGATTGAGAACAAGGACCGGACACTCGTGCAGTTGAGAAGAAACCATTGTGAAAGATGAGGACCTTTGAAGAATGAGAAGACAAATGAAGAGAGAACAAAAAATACCATGATGCAAGCCTAAAATGTGAATGCAAGCCTACAATGCAAATGCAAGCCTAAGCTAAATGTAATCCTAGGACTTTGGTTGTTGGACTCATCGTATTTATCATCATCAGGTGATTTTGGATCATCATAGTCAATAAAATCCTTACTGGTGCCGCTGTAACCATAAGAATATGAATATGACTTTCATCAGATAAAATATAGGAAACAAACATAAGCA
This sequence comes from Thuja plicata, assembly GCA_018584345.1. Classification (NCBI taxonomy): domain Eukaryota; kingdom Viridiplantae; phylum Streptophyta; class Pinopsida; order Cupressales; family Cupressaceae; genus Thuja; species Thuja plicata. Next base: position 2,728,170 of record MU224342.1, read on the forward strand.
CCAAGGCACAGGAGCCAAGGTGACCCAAACATTATTTCTAGTTTGATATAGTAAAAGTTCACAAGTAAACAAACACAACAATAACAGTCAAGGAGATAGTTTCAACCTCCCCTTGGCATAAAAATAAACAAGAACGAGGGATGTGAGGCTTTTCCACCTTAATACAGAAGCTCTTATGACATACAACCTATTTATTTGATGTTGCCAGATCATCAAAACCACACCAACAAGTAGTAGACAAAGAAAATGTCAAATGAAATTCATGAGAATATACATCATACAAAGAAAGAATCAATCATATCTCAGCATTTTTCAAGGCTTACAAATGTGTCTTTGTTTAAGGTGTTGAAAAACACCATTTTTCTTGTGAGTGTAATGTGTTTGATTACTATCGAGAGATGTTTACGTCGCGAGATATCCGAAGTGTGTTCAAAAACACAGATGTGTCCAAAGAGAGTGTTGAAAAACACTATTTGATTAAGGTGTTGAGAAACACCAGTTTGTGCCAGTAGAAAGTTGTCCTTCGACAAGATTTCTGACTCAAGTTTGAACCAAAGAGTGATCAAAGTGGGGAGCCATGCCCCTGAGTGATGAATGGATCAAAGCTGAACAAATAGATAGGGAAACGATGTGAGAAATCTCAGCAATATAGCGACAGTAGGCAGACTCAGTGAGAACCACTGGTGACTGTCACAAGATATTCTCAAGCATAATGATTGATAATGAGATCAAAGCATCAACAGGCAGATGTAGTGAGATCCACTGGTGACTAATGAAAAAGAGAGTCTCAAGAAGAGATGAAGTGTTACGAGGCATCGGTAGGCAGACACAGTGAGATCCACTGGTGACCGATGCAAGAGGAGAAAGACTCCAAAAGATAAGACAATGCCCCCTAGACTAGGGACATGCCCCCGAGTATGACCAGATTCAATCCATGTGAGGTCGAGCAAAATCTTGAAGATGACTGAAAGCAAAAGCATGAGCACACTAAAGCAGGAAAGAGAACTAAAGCGAGAAAGCAAACTGAAGCAGGAAAGCAAAAGAGCAACTGCAAGAAAGACAAGATATTTTGTGACAAATAAAGCATTGCAGAAAAAGAGGTGCATGTTTACCAGGTTGTCACCATCTTGGCACAAAATCTATTTTTGCTACCATGACGCCTGTTTACTAGGTTTTCATCAATGGCACATTTTTCTCTTTTTCTCTTTTTTTGTATTTTCAATTTTTCAATTTTTTTGTTCTTTTTTTTTTTTTTAATATTTTTTTTTCATTTTTTTTTTGATATTACCAAGGTGCCTATTTACCAAGTTTTCACCAGGATAATAGATACATCAAAGTGCCTATTTGCCAAGTTTTCACTAAGATGATCATTTTTTCAGGACATTTTACAATTTTTAGGATTTTCTCAGAAATAAAGCATGTACATGAGCATGCAGAAGATATCTCAACTGTAGAATTTCTTCAAGTGAAGAGTGTTGATGGGCTCTTTGAGTGGTTCACCTTCTGTAGTGGAGAGCTGATAAGCACCAGACCCAAATACTGCAGTAATAATATAAGGACCAAGCCAGTTCAACTCAAACTTCCCTTGTTGAGTCCGCTGTTGCTGATTTTTAGGATTCTCTCTTAGGATGAGATCACCTGTTTGGAATTCTCTTGGTCTAACCTTCTTATTATAGCTCTTTGATATCCTCTTTTGATATGCTCTGAGATGATCGAATGCCACCTTCCAATGTTCATCCAGTAACTCAAGCTCTTGAAGCCAAGATATTCTAATGTCATCCTCTGTAATGAGGCCTTTTAAAGAGAATCGCAAGGTAGGAATCTCAACCTTAATAGGCAGTACAACATCTGCACCATAGAATAAAGAAAAGGGCATGGCCCCTATTGGCATTCTTATACTGGTGTGATAGGCCCATAAAGCCAGATTAATCTGGAGGTGCCAATCCTATCCAGAATTGTGTATCGTACGGTGCAGGATCTTGAGAATTATTTTATTGGAAGCTTCAGCTTGCCCATTACCCTAGGGGTAATAAATAGAAGACTAATGTTGAATGATCTTGAACTTAGTGCATAAATTTGTTAGATCTTTGTTCTTGAAATATCCACCATTTTCAGTGATAATAGAGGAAGGTACACCATATCTGCAAATGATGTAGTTTAGTATGAACATAGCTATAGATTTTCCATCAGCTACACTGAGAGGTAATGCCTCAACCCATTTAGTAAAATAATTTGTAGCAGTGATGATGTACTTGTGTCCTCTTGAGGAAGATGGATATATCTGACCTACTAAGTCGAAAGCCCATTGTTGAAATGGCCAAAAGGTGATAAATGGAATGAGTTCCTTAGCTAGAGCATGAATCAAGTTACCATGGAGTTGACATTGCTTACAAGACTTGGAAAAATGTGTAGCTTCCTTCTCCATATCGGGCCAATAATAACTAGCTCTAATAAGCTTACGAGCTAGTGTCATACCATTTGAGTGAGAACCACAAATGCCTTCATGTACCTCTTCTAACGTGCATTTAGACTCATTAGGTTCTATACACCTAAGGAGGGTACCGTCTAGACCCCGTCTATACAAGTCATTTGCTACGATTACGTACCGTGAAGCATTGCAAATTAGATGACATTTTTCATTTTTGGTATATGTGTCAGGAATAGTTTGGTTATGGAGATAGGAGTATATTTGGTGGTAGCGAGACAAATCATGTCCAATTACTAAATAGATCATCTAGGAGTCAGGAGAGTCATAGGCAAGGTAGCATAATGTCTCCACTAGGAAATCATGTCTGAAATCATTCTCTGGCATTTGTAACATAGAGGCCAGAGTAGCCATAGCATCAGCCACTTTATTATCCACCTAGGGAATATGCTAAAAAGTGTCATGTGCAAAGTAATTCTTGAGGCTGTCAACCATCTTTTTATAGGGTACCAACTTTTCATCTTTGGTTTGATAAATGTTGTTAACTTGATTGATGACCAGTTGTGAGTCCCCAAAGACTTTTAGTTCATCCACTCACCATTCAATAGAAATCTTGAGTCCATTGATCAAAGCTTCATACTCGGCGGTATTATTGGTACAAGGGAACATCATTTTGTATGCCTTTGGTAAGGAGTACCGCTAAGGTGTGATAAACAAAATTCCAGCTCTTGACCCCTGTTGGGTGAACGGACCATCAAAGAACATTGTCCATGTTTGATGTGTGAGAAGCATAATGGACTCATTTGGGAATTCCATCTTTAATGGTTGGTGAGCTGTAAGATGTGCTTCAACCAATTGATCCACAATCACCTGTCCTTTGATAGCTTTTCTCTCAACATATACAATATCAAACTCACTAAGGAGCATGACCCATTTAGCTAGTGTACCTGTGAGAGTAGCTTTACTAAGTAAATATTTCAATGGATCAATGTTTGCGATTAGCCTTGTAGTGTGAGACAACATGTAGTGTCATAGCTTCTGGGAAGCAAACACTACTACTAAGCAAGCCTTCTCAATTACCGAATAATTCATTTCGTAAGAGACCAATGTTCTTCTGATGTGGTGAATGGCTCTTTCTTTATGATTTGGATCTTCTTGGGCCAAGAGAGCACCCAAGGATGTTTCCATTGCTAAGTTATATAAGATCAAAGGCTTCCCCTGAATGGGAGGCATCAGTATGGGTGGATCAGCTAAATACTATTTAATCTATTCAAACCCTTTTTCACACTCTTTGTTCTAGTCATAAGTCACGCCTTTATGCAAAGTTTTGGTGAAAGGTTGTGACTTGTCAGCTAATTGTGAGATAAACTATCTAATAGATTGGAGCCAACCTTGGAGACCTCTGATTTGTTTGATATTATGGGGTGGTTTCATTTCCATTATAGCTTGTACCTTTTCCAGATCCACCTCAATTCCTTTCACCAAGATGATGTAGCCAAGTAATTTTCTTGAAGTAACCCCAAATGCACATTTCTTAGGGTTTAGACACAACCTGAATTTCTCCATACAATCTAGTATAGGACCTAGATCAGTGAGATGTGTCTTTCTATCCATACTTTTGGCAAGTGTGTCATCCACGTAGTCTTCCATTGTCCTATGCATCATGTCATGAAATATTGTAGTAACAACTCTTTGATAAGTAGCCCTAGCATTCTTTAAACCAAAGGGAATAACATTCCAACAGAATGTACCCCATGCACAAGTAAAATTTGTTTTCTCTTGGTCCTCTGGCATAATTTTGATCTGATTATAGCCAGAGAAGCCGTCCATTAATGAATACATCTCATATCCTGCTGTCATATCTATGATCATGTCAATGTTAGGAAGTGGAAAATCATCTTTGGGACACACCAAATTTAAATCTCTAAAATCTGTGTAGACCCTAATAGATTTTTCATGTTTAGTCACTGGGACTATATTAGAAATCCACTCTGCATAATCAATCACTCAGATGAACCCAACTTTTAGAAGTTTTTCCAATTCTTCTTTGATCAATAAAGCTACATGCGGATGCATCTTTCTAAGTTTTTTCTTGACAGGTTTCACACCTGGAGCTATTGATAAGTGATGCATAATGAGATCAGGATCCACACCTGGCATGTTAGAATACATCCATGCAAAATTTATCTTTTTCTCTTGGAAAAATTCTATAAATTCCTTAAGTTCCTCCATAGATAATGACTTGGCCACATGAATGATATGTGGATGCTCTTCTGTTCCCAGATTTATCGGCTGAGTTGGTTCAATTAACACTGATGAGCATTCCTAGAAGTGACTCAGAAGCGCATCAAGTACCTCACCCTCAGCCGCCTCAGAGAGTTTTTCACCATTAGAGTGCTTTATTTTTCTTCTTTTAATTTTATGACTAAGGTACTTGATGTCAGCCTCGGTCATGTTGACACTTTCATCACTAGTGGAGGATATTATGGGCTCAACAATGTGAAGGTAGCAGGCTAAAGTGTAATCATTCTGGAATGTAAGGACTTCACTGGATGAAGAAGGGGAATTCCAGTCTATTAATTTAGGATGTTGGAGGGAAAGAGATGCGATAGGTTCAAGTGCGTTCACAGTATGGTCATCAAAAGTGTTAACTAGCAAGCTGAGAGCTAAACCAATCTCATCCAAAGGTGTGTTTGAATCCTTTTGATCCCTAATGAATGAAGTAGAAAACATGTTAACACCTATAGACTCAGACTCGTTAGGCTTTTCAATAGACCCCTCACATCGAGAAGTCTTTCATAAGATCCTACTGACAAACTATCAAACTCATACTCATGAGAGTTTGTATTCAAACTTTGACTTGGGTGCTTGCACCATGAAGGTTTTTGAGTTCTTGCAATACTAGTATGTTCTTGTGTTAACCGTTCTTGAAATTGTGGTGGTATGTACCGTTCTCCTTTGAAGTTAGGATCTGGTAAGTCTTTCCATTGCTCAAAAGTTAGTGTCTCAAATGGAGTGTTTTGATCAGAATCACTGTCAGTTTCAGCTGTACAAGTACATGGCACAAACTTATCTAGCTCAGCAAAGAATGCTGCCATATCAGGAGGAATGGGATAAGGAAAGCAATCCTCATCCAAGCTATCTTGTATAGTGTCGACTGTAGTTGTGCCTTTAGAATCTGGTGTAGGTTCTACCTTTGGCACAAATTTATTGATCCCTAGATGAAATAGGACCTTTTTGAAACCTAAACCAGTGATGTCTTTTGTCTTTTGACCTATAGCTTGGATAGGTTCCACTAACCCATTTCCATTCATGCCTATCGGGCCACTTCCTTTGTACCCAAAATGTTTCATAATCTTAAGACCCTCACTGTTAGGATTTAATTCATGAGATGGGGTAGTTTGTTCAGCTGTGTTCTTTCCTTTACAAAGCCAAGCCTTGATAGCTCTTTCCTCATCTTCATCTTCCAATGGTGTATTAGACTGTACAAATGTACCCTCATAATCTATCTCAAGAGTAGCGAAAGATTTTTTGTGCTCAGAAGGTCTCCCATAAGATTGAGGAGACAAGGGTAGAGCTGCTAATGACAAAACGGGTTCCATTTGATATCCCCCATGCCTATATCTATGATTTTCAGTGTCTGTTCCATGTCTTTGAGTTTGGCATCACAAAGTTTTGTGTATTCTCTATTAGTTGGAACAAGACTGTTAGCTGATTGAGTGAGAGCATTACAAGAAGAACCCATGCTAGCGGGAATGGTCACCTCTACACCTTGAAAAGAAAAGTTGATACAGTGATGGTATGTAGAAGGAACCGCTTGCATCTCGTGGATCCACAGTCTTCCTAGCAAAATTTTATACGCAAGAGGAAGGTCTAGCACTTGACATATGACGTCTCTTAAAACTGGGCCAACCCAAATGGGTAGCACAACTAGACCTTTAGATGTTCTCTCTTCTTCATCATAAGCTTTTATGGTAATTATCTTCTGGGAATCTATGCGATCCTCGCCATAACCTAGTTGAGTAAGAAAATGAGCGGAGAAAATATTAAGACCAGCACCATTATCAATGAGCATGTGGTGGACTAACTGTTAGCCAATCATGACTTCTATGTGCAGGGGGCATTGTGCGGGTGACTAATTGAGTGATCATCTTCTTTAGAGAAGGATAAATAATGAGACGAGGTCAAATGACCCACCATGGATTGAAACTGATCCAAATTGATATCTTTGGGGACATTAGCTTTAGTGAGAGCTTTGTCCAAAATCTGCCTATGAGCAAGCGAGATTTTCAATAGCTCAAAAATAGTTATCTAAGCATTGGTCCTTTGAAGCTGGTCAAGAATGCTATAACCAGCAGTAGGGGTGTAGGGACTACCTTCGTGGTTTTTTTGGTAGAACCAACAATAGTCTTATCCGCAGTTTATTTTGGTACAGACGTAGCAGTGGGAGGGTTAAGACCCTTGATAGACATTCTAGTGTTAGACCTAGTAACAACATTTGCACAATCTCGAGATGTTTCAGATTCAGATAATCGAGATGCAAGGCCTCTCAAGACAAATGGGGTTCTGGGTTTAGAAACATTCCCACTTCCCTTGCTGGTAAACATATTGCAATATTCCACTTCCACTGGTTTAATCATGTTGATCACATTATCATAAGTGGTATTGGCATAATTAATTTTGGCATTATTATTCTGAGCATTGGAGGATTCACCTTTCTAATGACGAGGAAAGAGATCTTTGAATGCTTGATGATCCAAATTCTTGTTATGATTCTCCACAATGATAACCTGATTATCGATCAAATCTTGGACTTTATGTCATAATTAGAGACAAGTAGCAGTCTTGTGACCTTTCTTTTGATGGTAATCACAGTAAGCAATCTCATTCCACCAATGAGGTCTTGGTTGTAGATCATATAAACATTTCTCCAAAGGAGAAAGAATCTGATTTTGCACCAAAGTTTTGAAAACCACATCAAGCGGTTCTCCCAGAGAGGTAAATTCATGCTTGGGTCACGCTGACCAAGGTTTGTTGCCAAAAAATTTAGAAGGCTATTAAGTATTGATTGCAGCCTTTTTGACAGCTTTGGTCGCTTGTATACTCGAGGTGAGATTAAATACCAGTTTTGAAGAAGTTGAATTCACATTATCGACCACACCATCATTCACAACATCTCTATTTTTGTTGGAAAATTTCCCTTTGTCTTTGTTGGAAGATGAGGGATTTTTCTTGTTATCTTCATACAAGGTCAATTCACCTTTTTTAACCATGAATGCTTCTATTCTCATAGCCTATTTTATCATACTATCAAATTTAAGGGGACCTTGAAGTTGGACTTGATACCCGAAGTCAGGGGTGAGATTATCCAAGAATATATCGAGTTTCTCAGACTCGGGTATTTTGCGAGGGTACTTTGTGAAAAGTTGTCTTCATCTTTAGAGAAATGTCAAGAATGGTTCCCCTTGCTTCTATTTAAGGTTGCAAAGATCCCTTATGTTGATAGGATGCTGAATATTATGAGAATAGTGTTGCATAAAGAGATTAGTAATTTTGTCAAAAGTTTTGATGCCAGTGGGCAATTGTGAGAACCATTCCATAGCGGGTCCACCCAAACTTCATGGAAAAAGATGCATCAAATATGTTTGATCATGTATAAAATCCATCGACAAGGCACCAAATTCTCTTAAATGATCCCGAGGATCAGTGGTACCTAGATACTTGTCATATTTTGGGAGTTCTACACCTTTGGGAAAAGGTGGCATAACAATGCTCCTATCAAACTGAAAAGGACATATACTTTCCATTGTGAACTATTGCATAGGTTTGTCCTTATCTTTCATAAGTTGGCTGATTTGACCTTGCATGCCTTGAATTATCTTATGCAATTTGGAGGTTTCAGTTTCATCTTCTTTAGCGACAAGTGTTTCCAATTGGAAGTTTGTGGGTAATTTGACCCCTTGATTCACTAAATCTAGAATGTATTTTTCTTTGTCTTCCACAAGGAGTATCTCCATCATTTTATTAAGAGCTTTATTAGAATTTTCTGTGTCTATATCATTTTGAGTTATTGGGTCATCTTCATTGCCAAGGATTTCATAAATTCTTTGAGTTTGATCTTGACCCTGGTGTTGCTCTTGACCTTGTTCATGTTGAGATTGGTCATGACCTTGTGTGTAATTGAAAGACGTCATGTTGTTAACATGAGATTGTTCCATGTGCACTCCTTCAATATGAGAGTGAGGACTTGTAGCCAATGTGCTCTTCAGCGAATCAAAAGGATTGAAATGTTGGAATAGATCACTAAGGCAGTGAGGGTCGTTAATAGGATTGACCCAAATAGATGACTTCTTGTATCCTTGTTGGCTTGAGAGAAATGGATTACGCTGATCTTGAAACAATGGATTAGAACAAAACTAAAGCACTGGCTTTGGATTCAGACTTGGATCTGCACTGAATGAGGAAGAGGAACGTGATGATCCCTCTTGATTATCCACTTGAATAACGGGTTCAGAATGACCTTTTCCTTGATTGTGAGGTTTACCTCTACCTACTCCAGAACCGCGTATAGGAAAAATATTACCGCTCCTAGTCGTAATAGGCATAGACGAAGTTGATACAAGAGGAAGCTTAAGATCTAACTCAGAACTCTATCTCTAAAGGTATAAAAAAAAAAAGAGGTAATAGGCTAGAATAGCCAAGGTGTGAGATGCACCCAGCATGAATTGTCAGAGGTATGGCTAGAACAACCAAGATATGACTATCATGTCACAAGGTACAAAACACAAGGAAATAGGACAGAGACAAGACAAGTTCAAGTATGAATTAGTCAGTTTGCAACTCAAAACAACTAGTTTCAGTCTACAGACAATGAGGGAATGAGCAATCAAAAGCTAGACAAGAGATAGATAAGGCAGATAGACAAACTCAGTTTTCAAAATAAAAACCATATTTTGAGACACAGTGAGAAATGTTCTCTAACAATATTTCCAAGCTTAGGATAGTTTTAAGATGATACAAATCATCAATCTTTGTTTCAAGGTGACAAGCACTCGTTTAAAAACATGAACTTTCAGTCAAGTAGTGATGCAAACAGTAGTCATAAACAATTCCACCAAGGATAAAGAAACTTGGTAGAAACATGGGAGTCTTTGTTTGAATGATAGTATAGACAATTTAAGACTCAAGAACAAACACTCAATTATCCCTACAAAGAAAATTGGTTGACAAGACAAAATTTGTACCCCGTTGTCTTATGTGTATGCGTGCACCTCACACAGTAGTGTCACCCTCAAAAGAGCACCCGTGTTTTTGGTGTTTCCAAGGACTAAGTATATATGGTCGAAGGTTACCCTTAAATAGGGGTCAGTGTCATATACCACTTCAAACATCCAGGTGCATACCTATGTCAAGAATCTAGGGGAGAGATTCTTCCCTCTCCCTGCGTACAGATTATGTCTCCTTTCAGAGGTGAACTGGGTAGGAATCTAACTAAGAGAGTGTTTAATAGGATTCCATTCACAATAACCTCCAGTGCATCTAATACAGAGCTAGGGCCTCATAGCCACACCAACACTTGTAAGTCACACACCCTTGCAAGCAAGGCTGGGAGCGATGTCACTCAGTATGACAAATAAGGATTTCTCATGATGATAGTCAAAATCAATGAGAAAGAAGTTACTATGGCTTTGGAGTCTTTAGAATACAACAAAGCAAACTTTATTAGAGTGAGGTGGAATCACCGGCGAAAGGTGTGTACTCACTTGGGTCATTCCCGGAGGTTCAACTTTTGGCAGGCCCTCTAAAGGTGACTCAACTTGGTTCGGATTCAAGGGTTTGATTT
>MU224342.1:2745777-2818397 GCA_018584345.1 Thuja plicata
TCAAGGTCTGTATTCTCAAGCTGATTATGACCTTTTTAGAGAACTAAGCTTTGATACCAATTGTTGGAAATAAAATAATGGGAAAGCAAGATACTGAGGGGGGGGGGTGAATCAGATCTTCTAAAATTAAACACTTAAAATAAACTTGATCCAAATTCATACATAAATGAATCTAATGTAATCTCAAATAGCATCCACACAATGAAATAAGTAACACATAATAGAATAACTTGGTAACCCAGAAACCCAAATAGGTAAAACTGGGGTGGGGATGACACCCACAAAATTCTCCACTACTGCAGTAATAAAGTGTACCTATTAAGGTTATAAATGTTTGATTACAAAATGTAATCTACCCTGTGAAAGGTATGCTTTGTTAAGAGCTTAAGATCATTACAATATACCCTATTAAAGGATTTCAACTTACAATGAAGTAAGCACTCTATTAGGAGATAAAGAAAGGTCTGCTAGAACCACTCTATTAAGAGATTTTCACCTGATACAATGATTAGAATGTATCAAGTATTGATCCTTTGTTATGCACTTTGATGTTGATGATGGATCTCCTCTTTCTAGTACCTTCTATGATCTCATAATCTGATATATCTTTACTCTATTGTTCACTTTGTTCTTGTTTTGCTTGATCTCTGCTTCTTAAAAAAATAACCCTTTGTGCATTTCAATTCAAAATGCAGTTGCCACACACGATACACACTTTTAAAAATAGGGTTTAGAAGCAATCTAATATATTTGTTCAAATTTGATAGCGAGATCTAGATAATCGATCAAGATCTGATATCCACACCTTGATGGTAAAATAATTAATGTTTACAATGAGTCATGCATAGGATAAAATAATTAAATGCATGATTAACTCCATATAAGAATATTAAATGCATACATTAGTCAGCCCAAAATGTTTATATAAGTTGGTCAGATCATTTATCCTTGAAGTTTGTATCATTCCAGACAAGTATACAAAAACTGTTCTGCTCGGCACTTGGCTTTCTATCACTCGACATTTAACATCCCTGTATCCTTCTCGGCTTGAAAATGTAACTCGGCTCGGCAATGTAACTAGGCAAACTGAAAAAATTGCTTGACAATGTTGCTCGGCCTTGTATAGTTTTAGCTTGGCCACAGTGATAGCCAACTAAAACTACCTAGATGAATGACTAAGTGTTGGTCACTAATCATCAATAGAACTTAGCGATTAACATTGAATACCTGCAAGCATACACATTCAACATTAAACACAAAAGGGGTTGCAGAATAAAGTTGCAGATGCTTTGAGTAGAAGAGCATTAACCATTTAAGAGATTCAAATGAAAAGCATGGGAATTGACAATTTCAAGGACCTATATGGTGAAGATGAGGACTTTGCAGACATCTACAAGGTATGTAAAGAGTATAAAAACCACTTTCATAGTCAATACTTTGAGTACACTTTTCTGTTTGATCTATTGTTTAAAGGGAGTCAGGTATGTGTCCTTAAGGGGTCTATAAGAGAAAATATTATACAAGAGAAACAAAATGGTGCACTTAGTGGCCATTTTGGGGTTAACAAAACTCAAGAGTTAGTCCAAAGATTCTATTTTTGGCCCAAGATGAAGTTGGATGTGAAGAGATATGTTAAAGTTTGTGTTATCTGTCACAAGGCCAAAGGAACATCTACAAATGCAGGCCTATATCAACTTTTTCCCAGTCCAACCAGAACATGGGAATGTCTAAGCATGGACTTTGTAGTAGGTTTTTCCAAGACAAGACAGGGAATGGACAGTGTCTATGTGATTTTAGACAGATTTAGTAAAATGACACACTTTGTGCCCTGAAAAACAACCAATGATGCCAGACATATAGCTTCTTTATTCTTCAAGGAGGTTCTTAGGATTCATGGTTTACCACTGAGTACAGTGTCTGATAGAGACAACAAATTCATGAGCCATCTTTGGAAAACTCTATGGAAAAATCTTGGAACTAATTAGTCTTTTGGATTTTCCTACCATCCTCAGTCAGATGGTCAGGCAGAGGTAGTAAATAGGAGTCTTGGAAATCTCCTAAGGTGTTTAACAAAGGAGTATGGTCAAATGTGGGACCAAATAATTGGAAAAGAAGAGTATGCTTATAATGACACAATGAATAGGACTACAAGTAAAATTCCTTTTGAAATAGTCTATGGTCTTCATCCAAGAGGAATTTATGATCTCAAAGAACTGAAGGACGAAGCCAAAGGGAGTGGTTATGCTGATGATTTTGCACATTCAATGCAAGAGGTTCATGATATATTTAGGAAGACACCCATTTAAAATATAGAGAAGATCAAGACTAAAGTGGATGAAAGAAGAAGGGATGTCCAATTCAAGGTTGAAGATATAGTAAGGGTTCACCTCAACAAGGCAAGACTTCAAAAAGGAACACCTCATAAACTTCAGATGAGAAGAATTGGTCCATGTGTCATACTGGTCAAGTATGGAGCCAATGCCTATAAGGTGGAACTTCTAGAGGATTTGTGTTTATCTCCAGTGTTTAATGTTCCATACTTAGTACTATACAAAGGTCCAATCCTTGATTTTGATTAGAGTTTGAATGAAGTAATATAGGAGGTGGAAGAACTACATTTGCCATCTACACTAATCAAACAAGCAGAGACAATTTTGGATTCTAGAGTCTACAAGAAGACCAAAAAGAATAATTATAGAGAAAACTTGGTGAAATGGCAAGGAAAATTTGATGCAGATGAAGTATGGATCAAGGAAACTAATTTTAAGAAGTTGGGTGTTGATCTCAATTTACTCAATCTAAGGGTGGATTGAAGTCTTTTGTTTAGGGGAGAATGGTGCAGGAGCACCTAGGAAATCCTCAAATACCTAGTGTTTTGGCTTGTAATTGACCTTAGCCAAGTCAGTGTGTGTTTTTTTACTAAGGCCTTAGAAGGTCATGTTGTGTGACTAGGTGAATTAGTGTTAGTGCTAAGTTCACTATTAGTCTTTGTTAGTTGCTTTTAGTAGTTTAGTCCTAGTTTGGTCTAAAGTTGGGAAATGGGTCCAAATTGTGTCCTAGAACCATGTTGGGTACCAAAGATGCTTCATGAGTCATTAATAATCTTATTTCATTAAAATAAATGGGTTAGAGGCCCTAGTTTGTAGTTTGCATCATAAATGCAAAAGATGCCAAAATTTGTCATGACAACATTTGCAACTTTTTGCAAATGTTGCATGCAACTCAAAATCATTGGATCCCATCTTTTATAGGAGTGGTAAATGAATGAAAATGGCCTGAAATAGTGGATAAGGTATCTTTAGACACTCTATGGCTCGTTTATTGAGGCAGAGTGAATGTATGCAATTTTTGGAGAGCAAGAAAGCAAGTTTTTCTGAAAATAATGCACAGTTGACTACTTTGCAAGTTTATGGTATTTTAATGGATTTAAATTTAAGATAAAATGGTGGATTCATGTAGTAGGGATAGTTATAAGATCTTTTCATTCATATTTTTAGTAATTTTGAGTTGATTTGTTAGCTGTAGGAAAATATCTTCAAACTAGGTAGTTTGCTGGTGTAATTCAGGGTAATTTTGGTTTCATGGATCCCCCATGAAATTAAACCGTGGGAAACATAAAAGTTTGAATGAATTTATTAGGGGAGCCTCTTTAAATATTGTATATACAAGTAGGAGGTCAAGAGAAACATTTTTCTATTTATAAAGTCATGCCCTAGGCGAGTTAGGACAGCCCGGCTAGGAGAGTGACAGGTAAAAACCTATTTGCAGAGACAAGGGTGTGAATGGGAGAATTGAACCAAGTGTGTTATTAGTGTTTTCATGGTATAATAGGTCCCTAGTGTTAATCTCATAGCCCAAAAATTCCAACTGGATTGAGTTTTACATAGAAATTAGTAGAGAGCTAGTGAGGAGTCAAAATAGGCCTAATAGCCCTACATTTCTGGACAAAGGTGTACGGACATATTTGGAACCCTATACCTTAGAAATATTTTAGATCTAAAAAAAGGGTATTTGAATCCTAAATTATTTTTGGGGGTTGTGTGGAATTTTTCTGAGAAAATATTGAAAAACTCACTGGATAGGGCTAATTGGTGTTTTAGGCCTAATAGGACAAATTGGGTATGAAATTGAAACTCGACTAACGTGGGGTTGAAGAATTATGGGATTTGATTTGAATAGATAAAAAATAAACATTATAAGTGTGTAAAAGACCCTTGTAGCATGGGAAGTGTTGGTATGAAGAGTTTGGCATTGGAATTCTTCAAGGCCAAGAAGAAGCATTGAGACAAAATTGAGATAGTTGTCCCTCAAGGTGAACCAAAATTGTTGTGACTATTGGAGAAGAGTTAAGAGAAGTAATCGACTTAGTTTCTATTGAATAGGGAGGTCCTATAGTGAAGATTAGGATCCTAATTGGACAAGGACAAGCAAGGTCCTATCTACTAAATTGTGAAGCACACCTTGGGGCTACTTCTATCAATTGTGGTACTAAGTTTTTTATGGGTTGATTAATTGGAATATTTTTGAGGCCATTTATTTANTTTCCCCCCCCCCCCCCCCTCAGTTTTTACTAAAAATTAGAACCCAGCCTAAAGACAAAAATGTTATTGGTATTAAATGGATTTTCAGAAACAAACTGAATGAGCATGAATAAGTTATTAGAAATAAAGCTAGATTGGTTTGCAAAGGTTATGCACAAGAAGAAGGTATTGACTATGGAAATAATTTTGCACCTGTTTCTATATTCGAAGGAGTTCGAATAATTCTATCTTATACTACTTACAAAGGATTCAAGGTATATCAGATAAATGTTAAGTCTGCATTTCTTAATGGGATACTTGAAGAAGAAGTATACATTGAGCAACCTGAAGGATTTATTGAAAACACTCACAAAAACAACCTATGTAAGTTACATAAAGCTTTATATGGTTTGAAACAAGCACCCCGAGGATGGTATGAGATATTTCAATCTTATCTAATCAAAATAGGATTTCAAAGAACAAGTGATAACAATATTGTCTACTTGAAATGTGATAGTGATAATAAAGTTTTGATTGCTGAAATTTTCATTGATGATATTATTTTTGGAGGCAATGAAACTTTATGTAAAGGATTTGCTGATGAAATGAGAAAAGAGTTTGAAATTTCAATGATTGGAGAGATTAAGTTCTTTCTAGGTCTACAAATACAAGTTACTAGAGGAATCTACATTACACAAGCCATGTATATCAAAGACATTCTTAAAACTTTTGGTATGGAATATTCCAAGCCTGTTGGAACACCTATGGTTATTGGATGTAAATTATCTAAAGAGGATGAACCAAAAGATGTGGATAATACACTTTACCGATCCATGATTGGTAAATTATAGTATGTTGTTCACAACAAACCTGATATAACACCCACTATTAGAATTGTTGCAAGATTTTCTTCTAATATGAAGGAAACACATATGTCTACAGTAAAAAGAATTTTGAGATATCTTAAAGGCACAAAAGAGTTTGGTTTACTATGCAAAAAAGGAGGTAATTTTGATCTACAAGTCTACACTAATGAAGATTGGGATGGAAACATTGATGAAAAAAAAATTACTAGTTGTCGTGCATTCTTTCTAGGTGAAAGATTGGTTAGATGGATGAGCACGAAACAAAGCTACATTTCACAGTCTACTGCCAAGGCTGAATATGTTGTTTCTCCTATGAATTGTGAAAACATAGTATGAATTAAGCAATTACCTAAAGTTATGCAAGAAGAGATCATAGATCTGGTTACTATTTTTTTGTGATAATACAAGTGCTATTAATACATCAAAGAACCTGATTATGCATTCAAAGACCAAGCACATTTCTATCAAGTATCACTACTTGAGAGAACAAGTTCAAGAGAAGAATGTGAGATTGGAATATGTGAATTCAAAGGAACAATTGGCTGATATCTTTACAAAGCGCCTACGTAAAGATGATTTTGATTATCTTAGAGGTAAATTAGGGGTTCTTCCCCTATCCATTGTTCACTAAAGAGCATGAGGCATGCTGCATCAATTCTATATTTCATTAGAATATCTATTTCTAAATTGATGTTAGTGTGACACACTTTAGGTGATTCCTGAAGTTGTGAAAATATTTTTGTATGTAATGATTTATGAGTACATGTCAGGTATAATCAACTATTGGAACAATTTTTTAGGAGTATGACTTTTTGACGTTGCTGTCAAAGAGGGAGATAATGAATTGATGAAATTTATCCGTAAGGGAGATATTGAGAGAGAATGAGTTACTAATATTTAATCATGAAGGAGAATCAAAATATATGTTACGAAAATAGAAGATTTATCCAAGAGGGATATTTAGATCAGAGATCAAAGTGGAAATAGAAATATCAACTCAAAGGGAGTACAATTATGTAATAAAGAGTTTCCATCATCAATTTGTATAACACTGTTATAGTGGTTTCCATCAATGCTAAAGAGGGATAATATTGATTAACAGATGAATATCTGATGGAGATGATGAAAATTGAGTGATATTGAGTATCATGATTGTAGAAATGGTTAAATCAATTATTATTTTGTCATTGATGTAAAGTAATTGATTAATTGATTTTTATTATGTTACCATATCTTAAGAGGAGAAATTAAATGGGTGAAAAATACATATCAGAAAATGATGAAGTAATGATGATATAGTTGTTTTCTACTATATATTTGATGTTATCAAATCGGTACAATTGATTGATCAAGTAAAAAAATGAAAAGAGTTAAAGTTATGACTGAAAGAGTTACTTTACAGAGCTAGACAGATTCAGTCAGTAGAATGTTATGTGAGTTGGTTACAATTACTGAACACTGAGTGAAAGTTAGGCACCAAGCAATGAAGATGATTTAGACACCAAATAGTGAATAAAGTCAATTACCAAGTTCCAAAGCCAGTTTTACTGAGTACAAGATATTGATTATAAATGATGATAATATCAAATTTAATGTGAAGCGATGATGAGATGGATGAGGAAATGAATTAAATGATTTTTTTTATAAGATATATGAATGGGAAAATTCAATGAGAAGATCTAAGGCAAAAATCAAGTGGTTAAACTAAATTATGAATAGTTACAAGAAAAGTTCAAGTTCTGAGGTAAAAGTGAGATGGTTTACCGAGTTGTGAATTATGAAGAAGATGATCGAATGACTAAGCACAAATGAAGGAAAATAAAATTAATGAGATTAAGAGGCAAAAGTATGTCTATATAAAGAATTAGAAATACATAGAGATTAGAGAGGCGAGAGAATTGAACAAAGAAGAAGAAGAAGAAGCTAAAGAACAACATTTACCAAGAAGAACAAAGAAACAGAGATTGAAGAATCTACAGTCTAAGAAAGAAATTAATGGAGTATGTGATTCTAGTATTCAATTGAGCATAAAGGATCTAACACAAGCAAATGTAGTATCTATATTTGTAGATCAAAGTTTACTTTTTCTTATTAATATTTGTAATAGAGAAATCTCTTAACTGAGTAGATTTAACAGTCCTATTTGTAAAACCTAGACTTAGGTGACATTTCAAAAGAGTGTTTAAAGACCTCTAACAATGCCACTCCTAACATGGTGAAGATCTTAACAAATCTGAGGTAAATCCCCTAACAGGGTCACATTTAGCAAATGTGTTTTGTAATCTTTAACAGGATAAGTTCTTAATCGAGCATACTTCAAAAGGGTACATTTTCATTGTGGGTTACAATTCCCACATAGGCTTTTCCAAAATTAGGTTTCCTCATTAAATCTGGTGTCAATCAAGTTAACTCTGGAGTTGTATGAGTTAATATGATGTTAATATGATGTTGCTAAGTTTGAATGATTGATTTACATATATGAGGTGTATTGTTGTTTAATTTAATGAGATATTTGGTGAATTTGTTATTTATTGTATTCAGTAAATTACTAAGTGATTTAGAGAGTTTAGTTTTAAGTGTTTAAGTTTTGATTTGTCTGATTCACCCCCCCCTCTCAGTAGACCAACAACGTGTAACTTGATCCATCAAACTTTGGTACTTTGTGACCATTATCAATTTCCATCTTGGATCTTCCTCTAAGTTAAACTTGTTCAAGATGAACTTATCTCTGATACCAATTGTTGTACACACCACAAGACTAAGGGGAATTGAATTGGTCTTGAATAAAGATTCAAATGTTTCTACCACAAACTCTTATCAATTATCTTTATCCAACTAACCATTGACAAAAGATATTTTTAAAAAAAATACAAACACATAAACACCATATTTTTACATGGAAAACCCAATGTAGGAAAAAACATGGTGGGAATCATACTCAATATATGAATAGAATTGAATACAATGCTAAGGTCAAGGAAGCTCACTGCTCCTAATTTGGACTTGTAAGCTAAGACATACATCCTTAGGGAAAGATAAAAAAACTTACATGATTGAGACACATGATCCTAGGGAAGCATACAAGACTATAAAAGCTAACAAAAGAACTCAGTATCTTCTATTAGGTACAAGGAATTGATGAATTAAAAATATGTAGGATTTCCTAATCATGAGAAACATTTTTTGCCAAAAATTCTATCAACTCTAAAAGATATTATCAATTTGCACATATGCTCTTCTTAATTCATATCAAAATGACTTCACATTCAATATGCACTCTATCCATGCTCATCTCAAATAATAGTATGCTTACATATATCAAATTGATAATTTAAAACCTGAAGTAGGTTGGCCACAATAGAGATAAACAATAGTTATATAAAGTCATCCACCATAAAAATTTCACTCAACGTGGTTGACCACAAGAGATAAAGTGGACCCAAATACATCATAACATGCCTCCCACAATTAAATTATTAGAAGAACATGAAACACAACATCCTCCATTAACTACATCAAATGTAATGTATGGAAAAATAATAGAACATGTTAATCAGTCAGTACAAAATATTTTCCAATGCACATAGCATAATGCAAATATAACCATGACATGGAGAGACCCATATAAACCTCTTATCTCTTCCTCAAAATCATATACAAACCAAAAGTACATAATTCAATCAACATAATCAATTAATTTTAATAGAGACCAACATAGAAAACAATGCAAAACATAGAACGAAATATATTCACTTGCAAAGAAAACTGACACAAGATATCTAAATAGGAACACTACACAAAAATCACGAACATGTCCACCAAACTATACAATTAGAGACACCAATGCAAAGCATTCTTTAAACCAATATTGGATTGATCTAATAGCTATCCTCACTATCAACAAACAAAAAATCACAACCCAAACCTGTGAACTATTGGGGACCTAAAAACATGATAGTGCAATATTCATAGACCAAGCACACTAAGTGTATAATTTTAAGCCACAAACTATTGATGTAGAGGAATGCAAAACAATATACCATACGGACTTAAAACACTCTTTTGAGAATATTCTAGAGTCCCATACTATCACATACTAGATACACCATGTACTAGCTTGGTACGACCACAAAACATCTAAAAAAATATTAACACCTAATACTAAACCTATAAAAACATACATATATTAGGAAACCCATAACTTCATCAAGTTGATAGTTAATGCAAGAAAAAAGTCGGCACCAATGGCAGCACTAATGATGACACTAAAGACATAATTCTAACACATGTTTGTTTGAGAATGAACACATTTTTTTTCCTTAAGGACTGTCTAGAGTATGGATTAGAGATGCAAACTATTCAATTTGAAAACTTTTTTTTAATTTGTTTAAATGATTATAGTGATTCTGAATATTTTAATTATGGGAATGATTTAGGTCTTTGTGTTGAGGAGGTATAAAAATTTATGGAAATAATCAAATAATAAAAATTTCCTTTATGAGGAGCATATAACTCTGCAAAATAATATGTATGTTAGTCCCTATTGGTTTATATATAATCCTATTTATGGAAATAAATATGAGATTGAAGGATGTGAAGAACCTAAAGAGGATAACGCCAAAGTTTTTTCAGATCATACAAATCATGGTAAGAGTCTGAGCAAAAGGGCTTCCTTCAATATGTAATAAAAAATAAAAAAATATATGAATATTCTTATGCTTAATTAAAATAATGCATCGCTTAATGACCCTTATTAATTTAAAGAGGGTTGACTAGGTAACCTATTATTATGATCAACATGAATGAGCTAGTGTGTTCCATGACTCTTGCTTTTCTTAAATTTTTCTTCTAGCTTGGATTTCAAGTGTGATTCTAATGAAAGAAAAAGCGCATGTTTAGGTATCTATTAAAAATAACACATATGAAATATTTGAATTTTATTTGAAACTAGTAAAATAGGTTAATACTCATGATACATGTTTTTTAGTAGATTTTAGATTATTTCATTTCTTTGATCAACTAAACAAAATTATGATAGTGCATAGTTGTGACCTTGTTGATGTGATGTATTGTGATGATGATGGACATGATATTTGATAATTATATTATGTGTAATTCACTTCATGTTTTCAACTTGGAGATGTGTAGATCTCAACAATGTTTCGATTATGCATCTAGGGATGCATAGCTTGCAGTTATATTTTGGGTCCTAAGTGAGTAATATATGCTCTACTTTAGTGTGAATATGGTGCCTTTATGGTTATTTGTATCTATGGATTGATGAGTCCAAGAATTGTATATTTTTTATGGGCTTTACCTAGCTTTATTTATACCTTTATATGCTTATTATGTTGCACACTTTCTTTAAGACTTAAATATTTTAGTGATCAGAACATAGATATGATGCATTTTGGTGTTAATTAATGAATAATGATAATATACTTATATGATTAAATATACATGGTTAATATGATAAAATTGAATGTATAAGTGTTGTTTGCGACACTTGGTTACTAATATTTCTTACAGTAGTTCAAGTTTGGTTGATTGGGTCATCTCCTACATCCAAGGGCTATAAAGATTCCTGCAAGTCATTTATTGTTTTTGTTGCTTCAAGAAAAATGGAAAATTATATTTTGATGTCATTATATTAGTAAATTCCTTTTATTGTGATTAATGTTTCCTTTTATGTACATTAAGTCTTCTCCTTGATTTGAGGAGGTAGTCATAGGTAGTTACAAGGTCATAGCTCTCTCTCTCTCTCTCTCTCTCTCTCTCTCTCTCTCTCTCTCTCTCTCTCTCTCTCTCTCTCTCTCTCTCTCTAATATATAGAGAACAATTTCAATAAAGTGAAACACACTAACTTAATCAGCCTAAAGATAGTAATAAAAAATTATGAAATAAAATAACAAAGATTAACTTATTCTTAAAGTAACTCAAAAAGTATATTAGAACTAAACAAGTAAGAATAATCATTTCTATCGGAACTACATGTAGTAACTATAATTTATATTCATTTTTATTATTAATATATTAAGTTGATTAAGTTTATGTGCTTCAATTTATTGTCATTCTTCTCCATTAAAATAGGATAAAAACTTTAATGAGGTCATGTTGCACATACAATGCTAACCCATTTCAAGTTCATATCCCTAGTTTGATAATTCAGTATAACCTATAAGCTATGAAGAGTTTCTCAATTAGATAGTCAATCTCTAAGTTTAGGAGTTGTTGATATGGATAGGATTGCAAGTGGATAGAGGGAACTCTATATGGACCACCTGCATGTTCAAGATGAGGATCCCTCAACATGTTAGTTGTTGATGTTATTACATTGAGATGCATGCATCCATACTACAATGTATAGCTCCTTATGAGTAGAACCCAATGTTGGTTATATGGGATATCTTACATTGGCCATAATTGGTATCCCAAAACTCATTTTACTATATTGGAGTATAATTCTCCATTATTGTGTTAAGTAATTGCTCTATATGTCATGATTGGTAGCATAGAAAAGTCCAAACCCTATGTATACGTCTAGTAAAGAGTGCTTGGGTATTTTGGTTCTACTTTATATTTGTCATGAATTAAAGTGAAAAAATGAATTTCATGTTTAAATGGTAATTTTTTGTAATTTAGTGCTAAAATAAGCTTATATGCATTTTAATGAAAATATGATTGTTGTATGCATAATAATATGTTTAGATGTTTGTTTTGGGTCGAAGGGTGGAATTAAGTGAAAAGTAATTACTTTATTTAGTTTAACTCAAACTTATGAATAATGCTTTGAGGGTTAAACGAAAAAAGGGATTTTGTTTTTCATACTTCATCTATTTTTCATGAAGAAATATGGTGCAAAAATCCTCTTCCTTTGGAAAACTTGTTTTGTAAATTGGGAGAAAATTTATGGATCGATTGGAGTGAAATTTATGGTATTAGAAGAGCAATGGGAAATGGTTCTTCTTATTGTGGGGATTTATGCACTCTTCAAGTGTTTTTAAAGAACTTAAGGATTGAAATTTGAAGAAAATTTGAGGTAAGTTCCTCATTTCTCATCCACTTTGTTTATTTATTGTTTCTATTTGTTTGGAAAGGGTATAATTGATTAGGAAAAGTATTCTCAGGTTAGTATTTTGAATTGAAACAAATGATTCATTTAATCCATTCTTTTTTATGTAAAATTTTTAAAATATAGGATTACCATACAAATTTTTTTGTAGAATGATGAAACTCTGAATGTTATGTTGAAAATGGTTTGCTAGGCACTTTTAAATCAAAAGTGTATTCTTGTAATTTTTATTTTGAAATTTTAAATTTTTGATACATTTTGAAGGTAATTTTAAAAGAGCTTGAAGAAAATATTAGTTTTTGGGTTTTGACAAAAAAAAAAGAGTTTGTTGAATTTTATCATGGACGATTATGTGAAGTGATTGATATACCTTGTAAAATGTGAAAATGGATATGTTTGGATTGTGTTATATGTTCTTTTTGTGAATTGAGAAAATTGTAAATGTGATGTGAAAAATTGTTGAATTGTGAAATGACCTTGTTCTTTTATAATTTTATTTTCATTGGTGAATGTGATGAGCCTAGAGGGTATTAGATTTAATGATTGGAGTGTCTTCCAATGGAGTTCGGGGAACAAGGGGATGCTAGGATAATCTAATAAATAATGTATTCCTTGGTGGGAACATACTCTAACATTACTTATTTCTCATTCACCTTCTCTCTTAGAAAATGAAAATTGATTGAAATGTGTTTTATTTTTGTGTGTTGCACTGGATTCTTTGAAATGTTGATAGCACTTGAATTATCACAAAATATGACAATAGGATCATTGAAGATAACTATGATATCAAATAACATTTTCTTCAACCACATTACCTAGGTACATTTTATAGAACCAACAACATATCCTACTTCTACAGTAGACTGTGAGGTACAACTTTTCTTCTTACATGTCCAAGCAACCAATCTTTCACCCAATAAGAATGCTCCACTTCTTGTACTTTTTTTTCATCAACATCTCCAGTCCAATCTACATTTGTATATGATTTTAGAGTAAAATCCCCACCTTTAGGATACCATATCCCAAAGCCCATTATTTCTTTCAAGTATCTAAATATTCTCTTTACTGCAACTTCATGACTCTGCTTTGGTTCAACTTGAAATCTTGCTACTAGACATACTGCATTCATGATATTTGGTTCAGTATGAGTTAAGTATAATAAACCACCAACCATTCATCTATAATTGGACTGATTTACTTTTGGTGACTCATCATCCGTTGTTATCTTTCATCCAATTTCCATGGATGTACTTACTGGTTTGGAGTCATCAAATCTAAAATTCTTCAGCAACTCCTTCAAATACTTTGTATGAGATATAAATATCCCTTCATGTGACTATAAAATCTACACACCTAGAAATAATTTCATTTCTCCTATCATGGACATCTGAAACTCATTTTTCATCTTAATAGAAAAATCTTGACTTAGCTTCTCATTATCCCCAAAGATAATGTTATCCACTAATACTTCAACAATCAATATTTTTTCATTTTAAATTTTGAAATACAGATTGCTTCATCATTACCTTTGTTAAAGCCAAGTTTTAGTAAATACCTATCCAATCTAGAATACCAAGCTCTATGAGCTTGCTTAAACCCATATAGTGCTTTCTTCAAATTGCACACCATGTCTGGTTATTAGTCAATTTGAATCCGTTAGGTTTTTGTATATACACTTCTTCTTCCAATTCTCCATTCATATAAGTAGATTTTACATCCATTTGGTAGACTTTAAAGTTCTTGTGAGCGACATAAGAAAGTAATAGTCTTACCGCTTCCAATATTACCACTGGTGAAAAGGTTTCCTCATAGTCAATGCATTCCATTTGTGCATAACCTTTACATACCATTCTTTCCTTATTCCTAAAAATTTCTCAATCTTCATTCAGTTTATTCCTGAATACCCATTTTGTACCAATAAAATTCTTGTCTATTGGTCTAGGAACAAGGATCCAAGTGTTATTCTTCTGAATTTTTGTCAGCTCCTTTTCCATGGCTTTGTACCAATTTTTATCTTTGTAGGCTTCCTTTACATCCTTAGGTTCTAGTTGTGAGATAAAGAAGACATCTTCATTTGCAATCCTTCTCCTGGTTTGGACTCCTTTATTTCTATCTCCAATGATTTGATCTTCTGAATGATTTAATCTCACATACCTTGGAATGTTTTGTCTTACCTCAGGCTTTTGTGAGTTATCCTCTCCACTTGTATAGGCATCATTAACTTCATTTACTGTTCCACCTTGAATTTTATTATGATCATTATGTTGTTCTCCCTGATTTATATAGATATTATAATCATCACACTCACATCCACCTGATATGGATAATATTTTAAGGTTTTCATACACCTTTACATTTTCACTTTTTACTATTTTCTTCAATCTTTTGTTGTAGCATCTATATGCTTTTCTCTTAGTAGAATAGCAAAGAAATATTCCTTCATCACTTCTAGTATCAAACTTCCCAATGTCCTCATCTCTCTTAATGTAGCATTTAATACCAAATATTTGAAATACTTGATAGTAGGAACATTTCCACACCAAAGTTCATAGGGAGTCTTGCCTATTTCTCCCTTGAGTTGAACCCAGTTGAGAGTATATACTGCAGTGCAAACCACTTCTCTCCAAAACATCTGTGAAACTTTCCCTTTAATCATCATGGTCCTTGTAATATCAAGAATGGATATGTTCTTCCTATCAATGATTCCATTCCGCTGAGGTGTCTGCGGAGATGAAAACTATCTTTTTAGTACACAACTTTCACATAATTGACTGAACTCATGAGATGTGAATTATCCACCTCTATCTGATCTTAAACACTTCACTTTAAGTCCTATCTCAGACTCAACCATTTTTTTAAAGAGATTAAACTTTTCAAGTGCTTCAAATTTTTATTTTAGAAAGGTTACCCATACCATTCTAGAGTAATCATCTATGAGTAACATAAAGTATCCATCTCCATGCATACTTCTTGTTTTGGTAGGACCACACAAATCAGTATGCACAAGATCTAATAATCTATCAGAATTTACAACTTTAGATCTAAAATTAGTTTTATTTTGCTTACCCAATTGACATTCTTTGCAGGTAGAATTTGCAGGCTTCTTCACTGTTGGCAAATCTCTAACGATGTGTTTATAATTTAATGCCACAATGTTATCAAAGTTCACATGACATAACCTTTTACAACATAACCAACTCTCATCTATTTATGCAACCAAACAAGTCTTTTGTCCACAATTCAAATGACATACATTACCTTTAGTCTTTGAGATTGTGGCAATTTTTATTCCATAATTATTTGTGATCTTGCATCTATACTCCTTGAAATGTGCAGTATGTACCCTTTGTCCACTAATTGTCCAATTCTAAGAATATTATGCTTCATACCTTCCACATGTAGTGCACCTTCATTTGTGTTCTTTCCATCTAGATAAATGGATCATCTTCCTCTAATCATACCGCCACTATTATCACCCCATATTACTATACCACCATCATGGTTTTCATAATTGATAAACTTTCTCATGTCACCAGTCACGTGACATGAGAAACCACTATCAATAATTCATTCATCTCTTTTGACCACTTGAGAAGCTAAGGCCTTTTCTTCAATAATACTATTAACATAAATGCTAGACTTATAATAATTTGAACTGGCTTCATCCTCCTTAATGGAAATAAGTACATTTTCATCTTCACTTATAAAAATATTGGACTCATCATCAGTGATACCTTCATCATCAGTAGCATAATAAAAAAATTTCTCAAATATTGACTTATTGGACTTGAAGCTAACATCCCTCTGTGGACATCTACAGGTAAAAAGTCCTATTTTATTACATGAGAAGCATTTTATGGAAATTTTTCCTTTATACTTACCTGATCCTTTAGGTATCCTTTTGGCAATTAGTGCTTCTAGCTCCTAAAGTTCTTTCTCTTCTTCTTTAAGCTCTCTAATTTCTTGTTCATGCTTTGATGCTCTCCTTTTGGATCTATCACCCTGATTTGATCTATGCATGCTTCTTCCAGACATAGTGGTTTTGAAAGAAGTTTCAACCTTAGGAAAAGAATCACAAAATTCACTCATTTAAAATGAAGACAAATTATCAACCAAAGTATCTCTTGTGACAGTGGAAACAGTCTTGATTTCTTCAATTGCAGAAACCTCGGTCTTGTAAGTAGGAGGCAATAATCTTAGTACCCTGGAAACAATCTCATTTTCATCCAATGTTCCACCAGCACCTCTGATTCCACAAACTAGCTCATTAAGATTTTGTGTGTAGGAGACAATATTCTCATCTTCATCCATCTTTAGTGCTTCATAATTTCCTTTCAGGATTTCTAAATTGGATTTCTTTACATGTGCATCACATTCATGCAGAGTCTCTAACTTGGTCCAGATATTATGAGAACTCTATAGCTCCATCACATTTGTGTACTTTGTATCTAATAGGACACTCAGTAATGCTTCCTTTGCCCTCGTATTGTCTTCAAATTGTTTCTTCTCATCAGATGAGGCCATGGATAGACCTACAGGAGGAGTATAAGAGTTATTTTTAATATTCCAGTATTCCTTACCAATGCATCTCAAATGTGTAATCATCCTTCCTTTCCATATGGAATAGTTGGTGCCTTCAAACCTTGGACTATCCTTTCTGTAAGTTTCCATAGTGGATCTCCCTCAAGCTTGTTAAGATTCTCTCAAGGTACCTAGGCTCTGATACCAATTTTTAATACTATGAAAATGAAGAACTAAGAGGGGGCGGTGAATTACTTGTTCCTAGACTTCTCAAACATTAAACCCTTAAACCCCCAAAACCCTTAAACTTGTGAACCCTTAAATCTGATATGATCAAATGAAATAATGAGCATGCAAGTACACAATCAAAATTGCATTCACACAATTTGAGAGAATATTTTTATCATGGAAATCCTATTAGGGGAAAAACCATGGTAGGGATGATTACCCACAATAAGTAAATACCTTGTTAGAAGTAAAAACTGATTACAATATATATGGGATTGCACATGCAATTAGTCACACTACCTAGAGCTCATTGCTCAAATGAAAAGCCTCAAGCTACAACCCCGAGGAAGGCTCACTGCCTTATAGTTTTTATCACTACAATGATCGATCAAACTCCAACCTCATAGGATTTTGTGAACTGATGAGAATGACAACTCTAATTTTTTATTACAGTTCCTTATAAGAACACTTTGTAGATATATGTTCAACCTCTCGTTTAAACACTATTGATTTCACTATATTAGACTCTCCCTTTGCTTAGCCACCTTTGACATCCGCAACCATGATCTGTAATTTGAATTTTCCCTAATTCATCATCTTATACCAAGAACTAGGTTGGAAAAACATAATTCATCATCTCTTTTAATCGATGGGCCATGTTTCTTAATTTGAATTCATCTATGATCACTTAATCTTAACCACAAACTATAACCACCTTCTAGAGATCATAAATATCCCAGATAACACATTTTTTACTTTCACAACATGATTTACAAGCTAGGTTGGCCAAGAAAAAATGATAATATCAATAAAAATACATTTGACGAAAAATTCAACCAATCAGGTCCTTCTGATCCTGAGTATCACAAACTTATCATACACATACTTCAAAAACATCTTCTTGCATCATGAAAAACACTCAACCATTCAAATCCATCACAACCATTGGATTTGTGAATCCTTTTTCACCAAGCCTTGAAGAACACTGTCATTAAACGATTAAGATAATAAGATTATGCCTTATGGACCTATGAACTATAAACCCTTTGATTTGAAGACATATTAGTATGTCCTAGACACACTCCTAAATGCACTCCTTGAAGTTTTTACTCTGTTGAGCACACCAGACCTTTTTTGGCTTCCTGTTAACACTAACTGTCATCTTTTCTTCCAGTCATCTTCTATAACTTGTTTACCTATCCAAATATTCATGAAACTCTATAAACATTTGGGTGAAACTATTAAACACATTCAACATACTTCTTCTATGTGAGTGACTCCATATCTGTCATGTCATATTCTCACTGGAATTCTAAATGCTCTACATCAATGCCAACAAATTAATCTTCTAACTTTTGTAATATGCCAACAAGTTGATGGAAGCAAGTTTCGAGAAGGCATGAATCATGAGCATATGTATTTTTCTTTAATTCTAAAAGTTGATAAAGAGTAAGTAGAAGATGTATTAGTATAAGTTGCAAATTTGTTGGATGAGTTTTAGGATATTACATCTGATAATGTACCTAATGGGTATCCACCAATAAAAATATTAGTCATCAAATAGACTTGATTTCAGAGCTAGTTTTCCCAATAAGGCATTCCATAGAACGACTCCAACAGGGAGTGAAGAATTGAATAGACAAGTGCAAGAGTTGCTGCAAAAGGGGTTGATTCGAGAGATTTGAACCTGTTCACTCTACCAACAATACTAACACCAAAAAAAATGGGGAATGGAGCATGTTTACAAATTCTTGAGCTATCAATAATATTACTAGTAAGTATATATTTCCCTTGCCGAGGATGGATGATATATGGATTGCTTGAGTGGAGCTGAGTACTTCACAAAGATAGATATGAAAAGTGGATATCACCAAATCTAGATAAGAGAAGGAGATGAATACAAGACAACCTTTAACATAAATGAGGGCTTGTATACGTGGCTATTCATGCCTCTTGGGCTAACCAATGCATCAAGCACATTCATGTGGCTCATGAACAAGTTATTGAAATAATTTATGAGTAAGTTTTTTGTTGTTTACTTGGATGATATTTTGATATTCAGTAATACATTGGAAGAATATATAATGCATATTCATAGGGTCTTTGAGAAGTTAAGGGAAGATAAGTTGTTGATTAACCTAAAGAAGTGTAGTTTTGTGAAGGAGTTAGCGTAATTGGGATTTGTTGTCTCAACAGATGGTCTTAAAATGGACCTAGAGAAACTAAAGGCTCTCCTTGAATGGCCTACTCCAAGGAGTGCTAATGAGGTAAGATATTTTCACAGTTTGGCTATCTTTTATAGAAAGTTTATGAGAAATTTCATTAGTATATGTGGACCCTTACCTGAAACCATGAGAGGGGATATAAAAGAGTTTAAGTGGACTACAAGAGAAATAAATAGTTTTGAGTCGTTGAAAAGAAAAGTTAGAGAGCAGTCTGTTTTGGAAATTCCAGATTTTAATAAGGTATTTCAATTAGACTATGATGCTAGTGGTAATGCCATTGGACCTATTTTGAGCCAGGAAGGTAAACCCATTTCCTATTTTAGTGAGAATTTGAATGATGCCAAAAGAAAATATTATGTTTATGATCATGAGTTTTATGCTATAGTTTAGACATTGAGGAAGTTGAGACATTATATTTTTCCTAGAGATTTATTTTTTATTGATCATCAAGATTTGTAGTATTTGAATAGACAAGGAAAGTTAAACCAAAGGCATTTAAAATGGGTTGATTTTTTGTAGAGTTAAACTTTTGTTTTGAAACATAGGAGTGTAAGGTATAATAGGGTTGCATATGCTCTCAGAAGGAGGCATAATTTGTTGACAAATATGTAGATCAAATTTATTGGGTTCAATGAACTCAAGAGTCTGTATCTTGAGGATCCTAATTTTGGAAAGGTCCATAGAGCTTGCATAGAACCTGTTACTCTAGACAAGACCAGATGGTTGGTTTTTATAATCCAAGATTGGATGTTATTCAAAGTGATCTAGTTGTGCATTCCAAAGAGTTCCATGAGGGAGAACCTAATCAAAGAGAAGCATAGTGGAGGATTGGCTGGACACTTTGGTCAAGAAGAAACTATTTCTCTAGTTAGTAAGCATTATTATTGCCTACAATTACAACAAGATATTAATAATTTTGTGCAGAATTGTAGAATATGTCAGATGGAAAAAGGAACTAAGAAGAATATATGGTTATATCAACCATTACCTATACCAGAGAGACCATGAGAGGATATTAGTATGGAATTTTTTCTTGGTTTACCAAGGACACAAAGAGGGCATGATTCCATTCTTGTGTGGTGGACAGGTTCTCAAAGATGGTACATTTCATTCCTTGCAGAAAGACTAATGATGTTGTTCATGTGGCCAATTTGTTTTTTAGAGAAGTGGTGAGACTAAATGGTCTACCAAAAAGCATAGTTTCAGATCGAGACACTAAGTTTTCGAGTTACTTTTGGAGGACATTGTGGAAGAAGCTAAAGATAGATTTGAAGTTTAGCTCAACACACCATCCACAGACTGATGGATAGACAGAAGTGGTGAATAGGAGTTTGGTAAATTTGTTGAGATACTTAGTAGGAGATAAATTGAAAGGGTGGGATTTTATTTTACCATAGGCAGAATTTCCATGTAATAATTTTGTCAATAGGAGCACTGGTAAATCACCATTCCAAATTGTATATGGAAGTAGTCCTAGAAATGCTTTAGAATTAAGGAAGTTGGACAATGGAGAAAAGAGTAGTGATGAAGTTGAATAATTTTCAAAACACTTGAAGAATTTGCATGAAGAGGTGAGGAATCATATTAATAAAATGAATATTCAGTACAAGGCTAAGGCATATCAAAAAATGAGACATAATAAATTTTAGATTGGATATGAAGTTATGGTTAATTTGAGAAAGGATATATTTCTAGTGGGAACATACAATACGTTGAAGATGAAGAAATTTGGACAATCCAAAATCCCATAGAAGTACGATTAAAGAAATGCTTATGAAATAGAGTTTCCAAGTGAACTCAATATTTCACCTGTATTTACTATTTCATATTTGATAAAGTATTGTGAAGGTAGTATGGAAGATGAAATAGCAGAATCACAGTGGAAGATTTCATCACCTACTTCAACTACAGAAGAGATTGAGGATATCTTGGATAGTCATGTGTGTAGAAGCACAAGAAACATGAAATATGAAGAGTACCTGGTCAAATGGAAGGGATGACTTGTTGAAGATTCGTCATGTCTATCAAAGGATGAGGTTGAATGCCTTGGTGTTCCTCTGAACACTAGAGATGTGATAATGAAACTTTTCAAATTACCCTGGGTATTTGATGCATGAACATCCAGGGTGTAAAAACAATCTTGCATCACACAAAAATATTGTCTAGTTTTCAATAAGGGCTATCTTTGGATAGGGGTTACTATTTTTGGAAAGTTTACTATTTTTAGTAAGTGGTTCATGTGAGCATATATTGTTCCAATTTCTTCGCGGGAGGTTCATTTTGGATATATAAACCCAACGGCAAAGTTTCATGGCAAGACCAAGTATGGTCTTGAGGATATTGCATTTTTTGTTTTGGCAGGGTGGTACAAAAACTTTGAGCTTCATTTTGAAGGCCTTAGAGGCTCCAAATAGGGGTCAAACTTTGATTGGTTAAACATATTACAAGCTTGGGGCATAGAGTGCTTCGTGGCATTTCCAAAATGGGGTCATAATAGCCAATCGACTCAACGGTTCACAAGTTATGGTTTTTTAGAAGTTGGGTCTTTATGACTCAAGTTTTAATACAAAAGGATTAGTGAGAAAAATACTTGAGGGGAATAGAACCGATGGGTGCCAAAATGGGGAATTTGACTTTCTAGAATATTCTAAGGTGGTTAATTGTGCTACTTATATAGGGCTGAAGGGGGATTTTAGAGTTCAGTTCCAACAATATAGATTGTGGCTCTATCATGCAAATTATTGAATGAAAATGCCCATGTTGTTGTAGCATGTTACTTATCTGAATATTACAATGTCATTTCATTGAAAATAATAGAAAGTAAGTGTTTCTATTCTTTCCATTGAATAGTTCTTTCAATTATCTATTTATTTCCTTATTGTATTGTATGTGTTTGATTAAATAAGGGGAGTATCCTTCATTAATAAATATATCTCCTAAAGGAATGCAATTTTTCCCTCCTTTATATTTTTCCTCTAGGACATGCAATTTATCCCTATTTCATCTTTTTTCTATGCAAATATAGATCTACAACAATAATTGTTTTATTAATGAAAACAAGCAATTCGTTTCCTTTTCAAACCTTAAACATCCCAAAACCCTAATTAGGGAGGAAAAAATAATTTCTTAAAAATGGATTTTCAATGAAACCCTAACACCCACAAATACAGATCTAAAAGTTAAATTAAAAGAAAACCCTAGATTCAAAATAATTTTCTTTTTTCTCAGATTTAATTAATCAAAACAAACACAATATCAATCAAGAATTTTCACACAAACAATTCCAGTATAACAAACACAAAGAAGACAAAGATTTGAATACTAGAATTTTCAAAGGGCTTTCAAACCCTACCTTAAATTGATGAGAGGATCAAAAAATGAAGAAGTAGGAGTAGCCCAAAATTCTCCAAAGCTTTAAAAAAGTTCTTTAATCACCCAAAATTCGCCAGAGAGATGATTCTTCAAAACCTAATTGCATAGTCCCCAAAATGGCCTTCTAGATCAGATATATAGAAAACCTAGGAAACTAGGTTTTGAAAAGTGTAACCCTAATTAGGAATTAAAATTTAACTTAAAATTAAAAGAAAAATAATTTAATTTGAATTTTAAATTAAATTAAGTTTGCACAACTTTATAAAATAAATTTGAAGTCATAATTTATTAATAAAGTACATTTTTTTGGTTGGTAAGATATAATTTTATTAATAATAGAGAATAAGAGATTACATCATAGAGATAGTCAAATTATTCTTTTCATCTAGCATATATGGCAAAAAAGATCCAACTAAACACCTAAAACAAATTACTAAAATTACAAATATAAGCTGCTTGCAAAAGGAACTCCATATGCAATGAATATTCCAAGAATCTCCCCCAAAATGATCTATTTACCCCATAGAGCACCTGAATTATAGAGAGACGCCCATTAAATCAAATTTTCTTTTGATAAATAATGCCTTTCATATTAAATAATTACATCAATATTAAACAATGATGGCTAAGTCAAAAAAAAAAACACACTACTCATCAAATCCATTGGAGTGTCGAGAAGATACCAAAAAACAACCTTTACAAAAATAACTTACTGTAATTTCTCATCTGTCGAGGAACAAAATGTGGGAAGTCGGTGACAAGACAATTGACTTCCTCCTCATGGCATTTAATTTTGTCCTTCAATTTCTCCCACTCTGACATGATAATTTGCTTCTATGCAATCTTGTCATTCTTTCCAACCCAGCATATGAAAGGAATAATTAAATATTCCATTGCCTCCTTTTTAACTTTTATTCCTTCAAAAACATTCATTCCCACACCAGGATTGACCCATTCCAATATTGAAACAAGACCCAACAAAATGTCTTCTTTAAATAATGATGTTGCAACCCAATGCATAGTTCCAATGCCCTCTCTAAGTTCAAGACCCCAAGAAATTACCATGGAAATGATATTGATATTTATTCTCCAACATCATTTATTCTCCTAAAATTTCTACCCCAAAACACCCATAACTATGTTGATCATCCTATTGGTTTTTATCTTGAGTAGTCCTTGTAACCTCTCTTTCTTCACAAGGCCTAGGAAGCCTTTCTGCTATTTTTTGGTTGTGACTGAAAAATTGGTTTCCATGTTATCCTTCACACATCACAATCACACTTCAAAAAAACCCAAGACAAAAAACACACTACAAAAAACCTAAATAATTTGAAAGCATCTGCAAGAAAAATCCCCAACAACTATTTTAAAGGCAAAATTTAGTTCAAAAAAGCAACAGAGGAATAAATGTGGGTAGGACTGCCATCATTCCGAATCAATCAATAACTTGGCTCAAGATGTCATTTCATATTATGTTTATTGCAAACTCTAAGTTGTCATGCCCATTCACACGCTCTAAATCCTTCGACATTGTTAACCCAACTATAGTAATTATGAGGAAAGGACATGAACTCTCAATTTGTTCAAATTAATAAATGCCTTTACACCATCAATTATAATCAAGAAAATAATATTCATCACCCTCGGCATATGAGGTCAATAAAGTTAAAAAATATTTCTAGCTATGGATTTAGCTACCCACCACATTAATGTTAAGATTAAAATATTCAAAAGGAGGAGTTAGTCCTTTTCTATAAAGTACTCTATTCTTAGATCATTATCATTATCAAATGCTAAAGCCCATTTAGATAAAGAATCAGCTTTCGAGCCACCTTCTCTACAAATTTGGGAGATCTTATAGTCCTCCATATGTGCTAACTACTATTTTATTGCATCAATTAAAGGCTACAAATCCCAAGCCAAGAAACTACCCTTCTGAACAACTCTTACTATTACGAGTGAATTGCCTTCAAGGTGAATCCATCTAAAACCCATAGATCTTCCAAATTTGATAGCTAGCAGAGCTGCATTCCCTTCCACAATATTCTTAGTTCTAGGTGGGATTTTTTGGTAGTAATAACTAAGAGGGGGGGGGGGGGGGGGGNTGTGAATCATTGGCCTAAAAAATATTCCAATTAATCAACCCAAAAACTTAGTACCACAATATTAAGCTTCTAGTTATCTTCAGTCCTATAAGATGAATGCCTTCAAATATACTTATCAAATTACTACTGCTCAGAATGCTTTGTTAAACCTTATTTTGTATGTTTACCGAATAGTAGTGCTTCAATTTACCAAAACACAGTAAATAACTTAGAGTGTACCAATCAATCCAGATTAGCTCTATGTAATGTAAAACACTAAAGTAATGACTCATAAATGCATTGACACATGGATTTTTAACATGGAAACCCTATTAAGGGAAAAACCACTTCGGACTGGTAACCCAAAATTTTCACTCTTTTGAAGTGAGCTTGGTGAAGAGCCGACCCTATTAAAGGTTAAAAACACACTGTTAGGTGTGACCTTGTTAGAGGGTTTAAAAGTTTAGTTTGTCACTTGATATCAGGCATTTCTATGCTACCTTCCTTGTCCAAACACTTCTAGTTTGTCAAATGGTATCTGGAATCTCATGCTATCTTCATGATCAAACTTTTTGATACTCCTTGACATGCATCTCAATATAGAAAGGATCTTTAAATCCTACTCGGTTAAGAGAATCTTAGAATCAATGGTTAAAATGAAACAATATGATCTATTCACATATACAACTTATACTTGCAAATTTTTAGATCTATTGTAAGCTCATAAAACCAATCTGATCAATATATATTTTCAATACCTTTGGTCCACTTTTGTTCTGTTTGGTGATGCTATGCTCTGTTGCTCAGTGTCTGCAAAAATCTTTAGCTCTTTCCTCAGCTTGATTGATTAGGACTGTATGAAGTTGTTCTTCATCAGTTTCTCTTCAGCATCCTCTTTTCTATTCACTCCCCTTAATTCATAATGAATTAAGTTGTCTCTTTATAGACATGATGTCATCATTTCTAGGTTCTTGATTTTCTTGATCTTGGCTTGATTCACAATCAATCTAATTTAAAGAAAAAACTCCTATTTTATCTCGTATAAATCTTCTTTCCAACTGGACAAAAGAGATTTAAATCCTTTACTTATCGTTGGCTTTATCTTGTCGATGAAAACAATGCTAACTACCAGTTAAGTCTATATTTAGCTCTGCCAGCTAGATATTTTGTCATTTCTGAACTTCAGTCAACTTCGGTGTTTTAACTCTTGTTAGCTTTGGTCAACACTTTAGTTCTCCTCGGGGTTGTCTGTCCGTCGGGTTTGTCTGTCCATCAGGTTTG
This sequence comes from Thuja plicata, assembly GCA_018584345.1. Taxonomy (NCBI): domain Eukaryota; kingdom Viridiplantae; phylum Streptophyta; class Pinopsida; order Cupressales; family Cupressaceae; genus Thuja; species Thuja plicata. The sequence goes on from MU224342.1 coordinate 2,771,947, forward strand.
TCTGTCCATTGGTTTACATTATGATTATGGCCATCGGGTATGCTTGTGATTCTTCTTATCAATAATGCTCATTGGTTTCTTTGCTCAGGCATCACTGTAACTTAACTTTTGGTGATCTTTGTCTGTCGGGTTCCACTAACCATCGGTGTTTGAAGTCACATAGTGAATTCTTGTCTTTTATGCATTACTGAAAGCATAATCTTTATCTCTCTGATTCTCTGAAGTCTTTGACATTTTGATTATAACCTATTAGATTATACCAAGTTGACATCAATGAAAATTCAATCCATTAACTGATTTAATGTCTTTCCTTATCTTTCTGCATTTCTATGATCAACTTAACATCTTCAAACATTCATTCTATTACATGTCATCAATCTCTCCCTTTGGCATTGATGGAAACACACTACATTATCACACTATACTTTTACAAATACAATATGAAATATAATAGTTTCATCAATCTTTCCTATTGTAACTATTACAAATGTCTAGCTTTCGGTAAGCACAAATAGCTTAGATTTGTTTCTTGTAGAGTGGTTTTATTCAATCCCTTTACTAGATAGATGTAGCATCTTCTGTCTATGTTCTGATATGTGCTTTGCCTTGACTATTCCTCTTCTTGATAATCTCTTTTTCCTTTGACAACAATCTCTTCTCTTTGTATGAAATATCTACCTTTGTTTCTTCTCTCCCTTAGATGGATATTTCATATATGTAATCAATCTCTCCCTTTGAGTATTGATTAACTCTCCTTTTTTATTCTTAGGAACTTCTCTTCATGGATAGTGATATAATCCTTTTCTGATAATGAGCTAATTTCTCCCTTTGATTCCTGAATTATCTCTCTTCTGATAATGAGATAATCTCTCCCCTTGACAACAATGCTAAACAAGTTTTCTTTTTATATATCATCTTTCATCCCTTTATATGATATATTCCTTGAATTTCCCTATCCATTAGCAATACAATGTCTCTGGTATTCGATGCATACTTGTACCTTGCTATGTACAGATGTATCTATTGATGTTCATCTCTGGTGCTTGCACCAATGATCTTTTGGTTTGGTATAGGCTGATGCAACCTTCTAGTCAGCTTACTAGCTGATAGACAAGGGTTGGACCCCTAGTCTCTGTCTCAAGTACTCAAATGTGTCTTTTGGTAATGGCTTGGTGAATATATCAACTAATTATTCCTTTGATTAAACATATTCCAGTATCACCTCCTTTGCTTGCACTTGTTCTCTTAGATAGTGATACTTGATAGAAATATGCTTAGTCTTAGCATGCATGACTAGATTCTTAGAAATGATAATTGTACTGGTATTATCACAGTAGATAATTACTGGTTTAAGAATCTTCATATTCATACCTTCCAGCAACTATTTTCTCCATGAAATATTGGAGAAATTTGCAGCAACTGTCACATACTCTTCTTCTACAGTAGACTGAGAGATGCATCCTTGCTTCTTGCTAATCCATGTGACAAGTATGTCATCCATGAAGAATGATCCTCCAGTTGTGCTCTTTTGGTCATCAATGTTTCCAGCCCAATCAACATCTGTATAGACTTGTAGCTCAAATTTTTCTTCTCTTTTATACCATAAGCCATATTCCTCGGTGTTCTTCATATATCTCAGAATTATCTTTACAGTAGTCATATGTGATTCTTTGGGATTAGCAGAGAATCTTGCAACTATTCCAACTACATGTGCTATATCTGGTCTGGTATGAACAACATATGTTAGTTCTCTAATCATTGATCTATACAAGGTTTTATTTACCTCATTTGTTATGTCTTCTTTTGTCAACTTACATCCGCTAGCCATAAGTGTTCCAACTGGTTTGGAATCTTCCATCTTGAATATCTTCAGCACTTCCTTGATGTATTTGGGCTAAGTGATATATATTCCTACATCTTGTTGAAGAATCTGTAGACCAAGAAATAATTTGATCTCCCCAAACATAGACCCTTCAAATTCTTTTCTCATTTCATTAGCAAAGGATTTGCATAACATTTCGTTTCCCCCAAAAATGATATCATCAACAATAATTTCAGCAATCAGAATATTACCATCGGTATCTTCTTTTAAGTACAAATTTATATTTTCACTTGTTCTTACAAATTTAATGCTAATGAGATAGGAGTGAAGTCTTTCATTCCAATCTCTAGGTGCTTGTTTCAATCCATACAAGGCTTTATGTAGTGTACATACCATGTTTCTCTTGTCTGGATCAACAAACCATTCTGGTTGTTCAATGTATACTTCTTCTTCAAGTATTCCATTTAGGAATCCAAATTTGACATCTATCTAGTATACATTGAATCCTTTGAATGCAGCATAAGCAAGTAAGATTATAAATCCTTCTAGTCTAGCAACGGGTGCAAAGGTTTCACCATAATCAATACCCTCTTCTTGTGCATATACCTTGCATACTACCTTTCTTTGTTTCTTGTGACTTCCCCATTCTCATTCAACTTATTTCTGAATATCCATTTAGTACCGATGACATTCTTGTCATCTAGTCTTGGTACTAGTGTCCATGTACTGTTCTTCTCAATTTTTTCTATTTCTTCATTCATAACACTAGCCCATTCTTCATTCTCAAGTGCAGTATTAACAGATTTAGGCTCAAAATCACAAACTAAACATCTACTGTTTAGCGACTTACTTCTTGTTCTCATTCCAACCTTCTTGTCTCCTATGATTTCATTCTGTGGATGATGTCTTCTGACATACTTGGAAAGTTTTGATTCAGCTCTGTGTTCATCATTCTGATCATCTTCTTGACCTTCATTCTGATCTCCATCACTCGGAACATCATCTTGAGGATTTTCCTAATTTTTTAGTAATTGCAGCTTGATGCTCAGGTGCAATGTTCTGTTGCTCGAGAGCGATACATTGTTTCTCGGGTAGAGTGTCAGGTTCTATATAAACAAACATGTTGTAGTCCTTTGGTTCTCTTCTGCTTTCCTTATCATTCTTTTCTGCAAATTCATCTATTTTCACATTTGTACTTTCAATGATCTAGTTAGATGACTTGTTAAGACATTTATAAGCCTTGCTTTTGGTTGAATACCCTAGAAAGATACCTTCTTCACTTTTGGAGTCAATTTTTCCATTTCTATCAACCTTCAAAATATAACATTGAATACCAAAGATTCTGAAGTAACTTACATTGGGTGTATAACCATACCAAAGCTCATAGCGTGTCTTATTTGTGTCCTTCTTCAATTGTACTATGTTTAATGTGTAGACAGCAGTACTGACAACTTCCCTCCAAAAAGTTTGAGTGATGCTCTTCTCAATCATCAATGTTCTTGCACAGTCAACAATTGATCTATTTCTCCTCTCAGTAATTCCATTTTGTTGTGGTGTTCTCGATGCAAAAACCTATCTTTTAATTCCATGCTCATTGCAATAGTTAGTGAATTCATCTGAAGTAAATTACCCTCCTCTATCTGACCTTAAGCATTTCAATTTATTTTCACTTTGTTTTTCTACAATAGCCTTATACCATTTAAACATCTTGAATGCTTCTGATTTTTCTTTTAAGAACATAACTATCATCATTCTAGAATAATCATCAACAAAGAGAATAAAATACCTATCGCCATAGTAACTCTTTGTTCTTATGGGTCCACATAGATCGATATGGACTAATTCTGGTATTGCATTAGATGTATGGGTTTTACTCTTGAAACTAGACTTTTTCATCTTTCCTTTTTAAAAATTCTTGCATATTATATGCTTGGGCTTAGTCATGCTTGGTAAGCCTCTGACATTCCTTTTGTTTCTTATCTTTATCATGCTATCAAAATTCACATGACACAATATTTTGTGCCACAACCATATGTCTTCATTTCTAGCCATTAAACAAGTGGTGTTAATGTGTTGAAGATAGAAAAGGTTACCTTTTGTCTGCTCACCGATTCCGATCAACCTTCCTGATTTATTGAAGATATTTTCCTTCTTATTTTCAAATGTCACTCAGTGACCTATATTATTCAACTATGAAACACTTAAGAGATTATAATTTAGTCCTTTTACCCAGTAAATGTTTTCACATTTGATCAGGTTATTCAACATTATAGTTCATTTACCTTCAACTGGACAAGGTGTATCATTACCCATTCTTACTGAACCACCATTATAGTATTCAAAAGTCTCAAAATTTTTTTTATCACCGGTCATATGGTGAGTGCAGCCACTATCTATGATCTAGACATCATTCTTACTAACCTTAGATATGGCTGTAGTTTCTACATAACTTTCTTCTTCTTCGTCTAAATCATCCTTCATCGCTAAAAATACCATCTCAATGTATTCTTTTGATTCGGTGTCACTATCATCAGCTCTGTTTTCAGCTAGGTAACAAGCTTTCTTTCCTTTGTCCTTTTAGTCTCAAGTATCTCTTTTTTCAGATTGTCACTTTCTTCGGTAATCTCTGTTATCACCTCTATCAAACTTCTTCTCATATGATTTGTCACTACTTTTGTCATCTTTTCTTCTATTTGGACATCTTGCAGAAAAGTGTCCAACCTCTTTACAATTGAAACATACAAGTGGTAATTTACCTTTGTATCTGTTACCCAAATTTTCCCATTATGAATATTTTGGCTACAGGTGGAGTAAAATGAGGTTCCCATAAGGGTTGAGCCGAGCCTGTGAGGTTGACCTTAGATTTTGATCTTGGTTATGTTCTTTATAGTCTCTTCAGTCCTTGTTTTGCTACTGCCCATGCAAAATAATCAAAGTGTTGAAGAACTTATGTATTTGATAAAACCCTAGTTACCCGAGACCTGTTCTAATTCCTTATTACCTTTTGGGTGACTTAAGTTCTTCAAATTCCCATGTGCGCATTTATACCTTGCATTAATTCTCTAAGTCACACGATAAAAATAGAATATTCCAAATCATCTGGCGACCCAGAAATTCTCGCTAGTCTCATGATCTCGTGAAAGAAAAGCATATTCCATTTTGATCAGGAGACTCATCGATGATCGTTGGATCAAATGATGATCAGAGGGGAGTCGAGTAATCTCTTAATATAAACTAGAGTTGGCAAAGGATTTGGAGATCTCACGACTCAGTGTAATTCCTACATACATGTGTGACTTAAGTTCAGAGATGAGTTAAGTTACAGCCTTTCGGTCAGGTGGTCTTGTAATCAAGGGGAATATTCTATGAAGACATAGTGACTTGGCAACCACCACCCAATTTAAAGAAGGTTTAATGCCTGTCGCGTAATCTCATGATAAAGCCAAGGTTAGCAAAAAGGTTGGGAGACTTAGCGGCAAAGAGAAGGAATTAACCTAAGGTTATGAGACATTGCCCGGGTAAATAAGGTGATCCAGTGGCTACATTTTAAAGTATAAAAGGATTGAAATATCAGTCATCAACCAAAAATATGTGCACTACCTATGACCATTAGGATTTAAATATTCAAAGGAAATTCAAATATCTGATCTTAGAAGTTATTACAGAACCATCTTGCAGAGAGGTAGATGAATCAGCCGACTTCGTAGAAGCAAAATTGATGGTGATAGGAAGATTTCATAAATATATCTAATCGATCAAATATATTTCTAGGATGCATTTATGAATGAAACTGACAGTGTTAGGGTGTCTTAAAAAATCCTATTGTAATCAATTGTAACCCTAACAAGATCAGATTGACTCCAAGCCTGCGTGCTGGGGAGTATATATAGAAGTTTTAAGAGATTTAGAGCTCATAGTTTTCCTGACTTGGAAATTATCCATGGCATTCTTTCTGCCCTCTGATTTCTATAGTTTATAATCTTTCATTGATATTTAGATATTGCAAAATATTTTTGTGACATCTTTTATGTCCCTGGGCTTTCTTATCTGAATCTCTCTTACTGAATTACAATATATTGAATGATTTTTAGTGACACATTGGAGTCCCTGAGCCCTCTTTATTTTTGCAATAGTGTGTACTACTATGGATGATTTGATTTAGATGAGTTTGTGGATATCCTATGGTCCCCTGTCATTTTGTCTCATTCCTATGCCGAATTGCAAAAGTGGATGTCTATTTGCAGTTCATAGTTCGTGTCTACTTATAGTAAATATGCTATTGCTTGTGAAATTATTTCTTTCCCTGAATAGCCTCTATTTGTCTCAGGCCTCTCTATGAAATATTTATGCAAGCCTATCTAGGGAGTTGTGTTCTATTTGTTCCAAGATTTCATGCTGAGATTAGTCAATGTGTTATGATTTGGGTCACCTTTGGTGTATCACCTAGTAGGATAATTTTCTTTAGTCATTTCCCTTTCATGCATTCCTTCTATCCCTTTTCCCTCAAGAATTTACTTTCATGTTAAGAACAAAATTTGGGTGAAATATCAAGAGGAACCGGCCTAGAATCTGGAGGTCTCATCTTGGTTAGCAAAAGGTCCCACAACCTTGAGATGATTCCCATGTTACACTAGATTACCAAGACTACAAGAGCTTGGATAAGGGTGCAAATCTAGGTGTCTAATAGTTCTGGCACGCCCGGTGGGACTCCAATAGAAGTTTACTTACCAGGATTATGCTATTTCTGATATACTGGTTGCATAATAAAGACTTAAAGAGGTTTCCTATCAAGTATATCTGGCGACTCCATTGGTGAAGAACAAAAGACCCAGTCCTGTTCAAAATTTATGAGAAAAGTTGAAACAAGAAGCTCAAATCTTTCTGAGTTCACACAGTTGCCTTCCAAAAGGAACTATAGAAGATTATCTTAAAGAACACCCCCTACTAGGAAGGTACAGTCTACACCACCTGATACTTGTGAAAGGGTACCTTGGCCTTTTCATTCTAGAAGAAGAGGAAGATCCCTAACTAGAGAGTTACAAAAATATTCAACACCACCCTTGAATACAACTCACACAGTTTCTATTCAACGAGTTACAGCTCCCGCAATGGCTAGGTAGTTTTCTTTTCCCCCCTTTAATCAAGGAAGCCCTTTGAACTTTTCTCAACATCATGACGTACCCCTGGTAGCGCTTAAAAGTCTACCTGATTTCACAGGTGAAGGGAAAACAATAGCCTTTGAACACATAAGAGACGTAACTACTATCTGTAGTATACATAATATCATAGAAGAAGATGTGGCTACCAAGATATTAGCAGCCTCTTTCAAAGGTAAGGCCTTATAATGGTTTATAACTCTTACTGTTGGTTCCATTAATTCATGGGATAGATTAGGAGATGCATTAAGTAAATACTTTGAGGATAAATAAAATAACCTTTCCCTGGTTGAGCAACTGACAACCATTAAAAGAGCTCCTCAGGAATAGATGACAGACTTCAATAGCAGATTTCTTAAGACGTGAAATAGAATTCCTACCTCAATAAGACCTTCAATTGATCACGCCTTTCTATATTTTTAAGAAGTCTAAATAACAATATTTATGTCATGGTTCAATCTATGGGAGGTACTTCATTACCTCAAGCTTTTGACATTGTTGTCAAGGTAGAGAACTATTTAATACAACATGGCATGATAGCCCCGAGACCACCCATGCCCATATTCCCTAACATACAACCAAGCATGCCTTTGAAAATAACTCCAATTCCTCCAATACCCACTATTGTAACACCTCGAGAAAGTACCACTTATGGGGAAGCAAGGGAGGACCCTTCCCAAGAGCTGTTAGAATTAAGAAGCAATCAACAAGAAATGAAGAAATTAATGTAGACTATGAGTAACGAGCTGATTAGTATAAAGAAACAAGGATAGGGGAGTAGACCCCCTCTTCAGCAACAAAATTAGAGTCCCAATCAACAATATCAAAATCAGGGACAATCTTATCAACAAAATAGACCCCAATTTCAAGGAGGTTATCAAGGGCAAAGGCAAAACTACAATCAGAGACCATCTCAGACTTACAATCCTACCCCTCTCAATTCTACAAATCTAGTTAGGGATGTGGTCCCAAGCCAAAATAATCTTGTTGCAAAGATGGACTGGTGTCACCCTTTCAATTAGTCCCATAACCAAACAACATGCTTAAATGGGAGGGTACACCAAGCACTGATGGTTCAAAGCACCTCACTTACCTAATCAGAGTTTTCTCCTAGTGAACCACCTCCTCATCATGAGGCACAACATGATGAAATCACTCTTTTTAATTGGGAGTGACAAGATTTTAATGGAGTAAATGGTGAATCCACCATTGCTGCCAACACTAGGTCTAAAAGAAGAGCTCAAGACATGGGTAAATAGGAGATAGGGCTTCTATATCTGCAGAATCTTCACCGCCCTTTGTACCTATCATGCTAAAGAAGGCCCCTACCATTCCAGTCAAAGAAAAATGACCTTCTAAGGAGGTTGAGCCTATCATAGCAAAGACACACCAAAGAGTACACATAGTTGTACCCTTCAACATAGTGGATAATATGAAGAAAACAAATATCACTATGTCTATGTGGAACTCTTTGGCTATTCCGGGAAAACTTGAAATATTGAAGAAAGCAATAACTCAAGAGGTAATTCCTCAGCCGCCTACAATAAAAGAGGTTGTCAAGCCAGTATTGGTTAACACTGATCATAGGGAGGAGGTCCCAAGCGGAAAATCCAAGGATAATACCATGCAAGGTAGGAACTCAAAACCACCCCCTTTTTATGTATCTTTAATTATTTGAAAATCTTTGATACATAATTGCATGGTAGATAGTGGGGCTACTAGAATTTTTATGCCTAAGAAGGTGGCTGACCAAGTAGGTTTGAAATATGAGCCTTTCCAAAAGAAAGTTACCCAGCTTGATGGTTCTTCAATGAACACGATAGGTGTAGCTAAAGACACTAGTGTAGTCCTCCATGCAAGCCCCAATTTCTCTATCCTGCTCAGCATATACATAATAGGCCTCCCTACTCTATTTTCCATATGCTTGTCAAGGGAATTTACAGCTAGGATAGGAGGGTATCTTTCCTCTGATTGGTCACACATGATTTTTCATACAAGTTATGGGACTAAGGTCACTATTAAGTCTGAATCATTGGCAGCACACCATGTAGAACCTTATGTGTCCAATGTACTTAACGCAAGTTTTCTTGCACTTAATGATGATGACTTCCCAATCATCAGGGAAACAACCACCAAGATAGAAGGTATCCCAGACATCTATCTAGATGAATTAGAATCTCATAGACCCTCTGAGGCCTAGGCCAATGTTATTTGGGATGCTGGTTTAGGGTCTTATTTGATTCAAGAAGAAAATTGCATAGATCCAAATCTCTCCAAGGGAAAAAAAGGTTTAGAAGATCAATGCGGCCAAGTTTGGGAGATATACTTCAATGGTGCTAGAAGAAAACATGGTGGTGGTGGTGGTGCAATGCTAGTTTCTCCAAAAGGGGAGAAGTATTATGCTGCCTTTAGCTTCAGTTTCTCCTGCACTAGTAACACTGCTAAATATGAGAGCCTAGTGAATGGGTTGGAATGGGATAAAAAGAGAGGGATCATAACCCTAAAGGTATATGGTGATAGCGAGCTAGTTGTCAGCCAAGTAAGAGGGATAAGTGCAACTAAAAGTGATATAATGAGAGCATATAAGCATCGAATTTGGGATGCAATTGAAGATCTCCATGCTTTCAATATTGTCGCAATCCCTAGGAAATTGAATCAGAATGCAGATAGATTAGTTGTTGTTGGATCTCAGTATGATATCCCTACAAGTATTTCAAAAGAAAGGGATCAACAATGTATCAAAGTGATTGTCAGACCTTCAATTCCTGATAACAATATCAATTGGCAAGTGTTTGACAGTTACAAACAAATTCTACAATTCCTATTTGAAGAGGATGTGTTCTTAGAACATAACCAAGATAGATTATTGCAAAAATATGGTGATCAAGTAATAGAACTAAGATCTAATAATATGCCTAAAGGGCTTGTCACCCTGGAGTCTATCTTTGACAAAGATGACCAAGCGCAGAACAACAAAGTTGGCCTGGTAGTCCAACAAGAACATTGTACTGAATTAAAGTTAGAGCCAGGTAAAAGTTTACAATTTGGGAAGGTAAATACTAATTCAGAAGAACAGGCTTACACCTGATTATTTCAAGAGTTAAGTGATGTCTTTGCATGGAAATATGAGGACCTCAAAGGGTTCGATCCTACCCTTGCTCAACATACCATTGAATTGGAACCTAATGCCAAACTGGTCAGGCAGAAGCAAAGGCCTGTAAATCCTAAGTTAGAACCACTCATGCATAAATAAGTCCTCAAATTAATAGAGAGCGGTATCATCTACCCCATCAAGCACACCAGTTGGGTTTCCAACCTCGTTCCAGTCAAGAAGAAGAATTATGAGTTAAGGCTATGTGTTGACTTCAGAGACCTTAATAGGGCATCCCTAAAAGACCATCATCCATTTCCCTCTATGGAGAAGATCCTATAGTGTGTCTCTAGATCTGAGAGATTTTCATTAATGGATGGCTATTCAGGATACAATCAGATCCTGGTCCATGAAGAAGATCAATATAAGACTGTGCTTACAACCAAGTGGGGGACCATGGCTTATCAAAAGATGCCCTTTGGTTTGTCTAATGCAAGTGCTACTTTTCAAAAGGAAATGGATATGGCCTTTAAAATCCTCACGTACAAATTTGTACTAGTCTATTTAGATGACATAACTATTTACTCTAAACATGCAGTAGATCATATCAAACATCTATGGAAAATATTTGAAAGGTGTAGAGAATTTGGGATATCTCTTAATCCCAAGAAATGTGTGTTTACAGTCCATGAAGGAGAACTATTGGGATATATAGTATCCAAAAAGGGAATTACATTAGACCCTGAAAGGATTGCATCTATTCTAGAGCTACCCTTACCACCTCACAAAAAAAAGTCTTCAATCTTTCATGGGAAGGATTAACTTTGTCAGGTGTTTCTTGCCTAATATTGCAGATCTACTAAATCCTTTGACAACAATGCTGAAGAAGAATACATCTTTTTGTTGGAGAAAAGAAGGGAAGGTCATTTTCCAAACCATTAAAGAGTCTCTGACAGAAGCCCCTGCCCTATTAAACCCAAACTTCAGTAAGGATTTTATCATTTACACTTATGGAGGATCAGATGCCATTTCTGCAATATTGACCCAAGAAAATTTTGAAGGGTTGGAACAACCCATTGCTTTCTTTAGAAAAGGTCAGAATAATATGAAAAAATATATTCTTTTGTGGAGAGACATGTACTCACTATAGTGAAGAGCCTTAAGAAGTTTAGATATATGTTAACCCAAAGCAAGGTACGATTGAAAGTAACTCATCCTAGTGTCAAGGAATTCTTTCTTTCTAGGGACCTGAATGAAAAAAGAGCTAGTTGGATTACTAAGGTCATGGAATATGACATTAATATCCAAGTCACCAAGTTAGTAAGAGGAAGAGGTCTTTGTGAGCATCTAACAGAGGATGAGAGTTCAAAGGAATCGGAGAAAATAGATGCCTCACTAATCATGCTTTCAACAGAAGATCATGCTGAGGCAACAGGTTGGTTGCCTAACATGATCCATTATTTAAAAATAGGGGATTGCCTTGTAGATCTAAATTCAGAAAAAAGGAGGTACTATAGGTTACAATATATTCCTTTTGTGCTAATACATGACATTCTTTTTAGAAAGGATCACAATGGTGTCCTTTTGAGATGCATAGGTTCAGAAAACATAGCAGATGTCCTATTTGATTTTCATGAAGGACCTTCTGGAGGTCACTTCTCTCCTAGGACTACTACTTTTAAGATCATGAGGGCTGGATACTATTGGCCATCCATCTTCAAGGATAGCCATGATCACGTAAGGAAATGCATCAAATGTACCATGTTTGCAGGAAAAGAAAAACTTGCAGCCTTGTCCCTTCAGCCCATTAGAGTAGAGAAACCTTTCATAAGATGGGGCATAGATTTCATTAGCATGATCAATCCTCCATCAAGTGCAGGTCACAAATGGGTGATTACTGCAATAGATTATTTCACTAGATGGACAGAGGCAGTGGTATTGAAGGAAGAAAATGAGAATGTTGTCCTAATCTTTTATGATGATATAATTTACAGATTTGGTGTCCCTGAATCCATTATTTTAGATAATGCATTAGCATTCATAGGCCTGAGAGTGACTGAATGGGCAGTCAAACATGGTGTATATTTGAACACGAGTTCAAACTACTACCCTCAGGGTAATGGTTTGGCAGAATCAGCAAACAAGAACTTGATCAGGATAATCAAGAAAACCCTACAAGACAACCAAAGAGATTGGCACACCAAACTGAAATTTGCATTGTGGTTAGATAGAATTACCCCAAAGAAGATCATTGGGAATCCTCCCTACATGCTAATGTATGGAAAGGAGGTTAAGTTTTCCATTTTAACTGAATTATCCAGCCCTAGACTTAGCTACTCAGTATGTCTTGTTTGAAGAAGGGGATCCTTTGCAGATTAGGTATGCTCAGATTATGGAATTTGAAGAACATAGAGATAAGTCCATGAAGGATATGGAATTCCACTAGATGTAGACAAAGAAAATCTTTGACAAGAGAGCTAGGACTAGTAGTTTCAAGATTGGAGATATAGTCCACAAATGGGATGAATTCAAATCAAAGCCTCGCAGACATACTAAGTTTGATTCCTTCTAGGGAGGTCCATTCATCATCACAGAGTGCAAGGAACATAATACTTTTCAACTATCAATTATTAGAGGGGTTCCCTTGCCCATTTTGGTAAATGGATTCCATTTGAAACCTTGTTTCAAAGTTTGTCCTTCCTTGTAAATATTGTAGATGATTTCCCCACCTTTTGTTCCTACTTTCTATATTAATTTCCTGCTTCCCTTAAAGTGCTCATGCGTAGTTAGTTGTTTCCCCTTCTTGTTTCAATCTGCTTCCAAGTTTCTATTTTGATCAAGTAATGATTCTATGCCCAATGGATGTCAAAGGCTACTGGTTCTCAATGTCTAGCAGGCAAACATCCTGCAAAAATCGCCAAGAATGTTACCCAAATTTTCCCATTATGAAGATTTTGGCTACAGGTGGAGTAAAATGAGGCTCCCATGAGGGTTGATCCTAGCCTATGAGGTTTACCTTAGATTTTGATCTTGGTTGTGTTCTTTACAGTCTCTTCAGTCCTTGTTTTGCTCCTGCCCATGCAAAATAATCTAAGTGTTGAAGAACCTATGTATTTGATAAAACCCTAGTTACCCGAGACCTTTTCTAATTCCTTATTACCTTTTGGGTGACTTAAGTTATTCAAATTCCCATGTGTGCATTTATACCTTGCATTAAGTCTCTAAGTCGCGCGATAAAAATAGAATATTCTAAATCATCTGGCGACCCAGAAATTCTTTCTAGTCTCATGATCTTGTGAAAGAAAAGCATATTCCATTTTGATCAGGATACTCAGTGATGATCATTGGATCAAATGATGATCAAAGGGGAGTTGGGTAATCTCTTAATATAAACTAGAGTTGGCAAAGGATCTGTAGATCACGCGACTCAGTGTAATTCCTACCTATAGGTGTGACTTAAGTTCAGAGATGAGTTAAGTTACAGCCTTTTGGTCAGGTGGTCTCATAATCAAGGGGAATATTCTATCAAGACACAAAGACTTGGTGATCACCACCCAATTTAAAGAAGTTTTAATGCTTGTCACATAATCTCATGATAAATCCAGGGTTAGCGAAAAGGTTGGGAGACTTAGCGGCAAAGAGAAGGAATTAACCTGAGGTTATGAGACATTGCCCGGGTAAATAAGGTGATCTGGTGGCTACATTTTAAAGCATAAAAGGATTGAAATCTCAGCCATCAACATAGATATCTGCACCACCTATGACCGTTAGGATTTAAATATTCAAAGGAAATTCAAATATCTCATCTTAGAAGTTATTACAGAACCAACTTGCAGAGAGGTAGATGAATCGACCGACTTCGTAGAAGAAAAATTGATGGTGGTAGGAAGATTTCATAAATATATTTGATCAATCAAAGATATTTCTAGGATGCATTTATGAATGAAATTGATAGTATTAGGGTTTCTAAAAAATCCTATTGTAATCAATTGTAACCCTAACAAGATTAGATTGACTCCAAGCCTGCATGTTGGGGAGTATATATAGCAGTTTTAAGAGCTTTAGAGCTTAGAGTTTTCCTGACTTGGAAATTATCCATGGCATTCTGTCTAACCTCTGATTTCTATAGTTTTTAATCTTTCATTGATATTTAGATATTGCAAAAGCTTTCTGTGACATCTTTTCTATCCCTGGGCTTTCTTATCTGAATCTCTCTTACTAAATTACAATATATTGAATGATTTTTTAGTGAAACATTGGAGTCCCTGAGCTCTCTTTCTTTTTGCAATAGTGTGTACTACTATGGATGATCTGATTTAGATGAGTTTATGGATATCCTATAGTCCCCTGTCATTTTGTCTCATTCCTGTGCCAAATTGCAAAAGTGGATGTCTGTTTGCAGGTCATAGTCTGTATCTACCTATAGTAAATATGCTATTTCTTGTGAAATTACTTCTTTCCCTGAATAGCCTATGTTTTTCTCAGGCCTCTCTATGAAATATTTATGCAAGCCTATCTAGGGAGTTGTGTTCTATTTTTTCCAAGGTTTCATGCTGAGATTAGTCAATGTGTTATGATTCGGTTCACCTTTGGTGTATCACCTATTAGGATAATTTTCTTTTAGTCATTTCCCTTTCATGCATTCCTTCTATCCATTTTCCCTCAAGAATTTACTTTCATGTTAAGAACAAAATTTGGGTGACATATCAAGAGGAACTGGCCTAGAATCTGGAAGTCTCATCTTGGTTAGCAAAAGGTCCCACAACCTTGAGATGATTCCCATGTTACACTAGATTACCAAGACTACGAGAGCTTGGATAAGGGTGCAAATCTAGGTGTCTAATAGTATCTACCTTTGCCTCTCTGCAATCTTCTTTCCATTAGTGCTTCAATCTCATCAAGTCCTTGATCCTCATTATCTCTTTCACTATCATTTCTAATAGCATGTCTATGACTTGAATTACTTATTTTTAAAGAATATTTGAATGCAGATTCTATAGATGGTAAGACACTATTTTTTTTATCGATTCTAAGACACTATTATCAATGTTATTCATCTCAAATGAAATTAGCCTACCAATCAGACTATCAAGGGTAACTATATTATTTGCAACTGCTCTCATTTCTTGAATAGCAGAAAATCTAATAGCATATAGAGGCAGTAAGGTTCTTAAGATTTTACTTACCACTGTCTCCTCTTCAAGTACACCTCCAACTCCTCAGATAGAAATGACTACCTCTTTGATTCTATAGCTATACTGAGTTGTATTTTATCCTTCTTTCATCCTTAGTTCATCAAACCTTCCTCTTAGGCTTTCTGACTTGGCTCTTAGTACATTAGCATCTCCTCCATGTACCACCTTCAACTTATCCCACATTTTCTTTGCAGAGGTGCAGGTTTTGACATCTTCAAACTCAGCATCAGAGAGTGATGAGGCAAGTTCTATCATCATGAAATTATACTCATGCTTTTCTCTTAATTTCTCAAGAGTGTGAGGTCCTGTAGGCAACAAATATTCAATATCAAGGTGTTGAGTAACATCATTACCAATACCTAATAGGTGGAGTCTTATTCTGCTTTTCCATGATGCAAGGTTGTCTTTATTCAACTTGGGCACATCTTGTCTGTTCATCTTGTGATATTTTTCTTGAGCTATTAAACTCCCTTTCTAAGAACACAAGCTTTGATACCAATTTTTAGTAATAACAGAGATGGGAGGTGAATCAATGGCCTCAAATATATTCTAATTAATCAACCCAAAAACTTAGTACCACAATATTAAGCCTCTAGTTATCTCCAGTCCTATAAGATGAATGCCTTCAAATATACTTATCAAATTACTACTGCTCGGAATGCTTTGTTAAACCTTATTATGTATGTTTACCAAATAGTAGTCTTTCAATTTACCAAAACACAGTAAATTACTTAGAGTGTATCGATCAATCCAGATTCGTTGTGTAATGCAAAACACTAAAGTAATGACTCATAAACACATTGACACGTGGATTTTTAATGTGGAAACCCTATTAAGGGAAAAACCACTTGGGACTGGTAACCCGAAAATTTCACTCTTCTGAAGTGAGCTTGGTGAAGAGCCAGCCTTGTTAAAGGTTACAAACACACTGTTAGGTGTGACCTTGTTAGAGGATTTAAAAGATTAGTTTGTCACTTGATATTGGGAATTTCTATGCTACCTTATTTGTCCAAAATCTTATGGTTTTTCAAATGGTATCTAGCATCTCATGCTATCTTCATGATCAAACTTTTTGATACTCCTTGGGATGTATCTCAATATAGAAAGGATCTTTAAATCCTGCTTGGTTAAGAGACTTTTTGAATCAATGGTTAAAATGAAATAGTATGATATGTTCACATATGCAACTTATACTTGCAAATTTTAAGATCTATTGTAAGCTCATAAAACCAATCTGATCAATATATCTTTTCAATGCCTTTGCTCCACTTTTTTTCTTCTCGGTGATGCTATACTTTGTTGCTCGATGTCCACAAAAATCTTTAGCTCTTTCCTCAGCTTGATTGATCGGGAATGTATGAAGTTGTTCTTCATCAATTTCTCTTTAGCGTCCTCTTTTCTACTCACTTCCCTTAATTTGTAATGAATTAAGTTATCTCTTTATAGACATGATATCACCGTTTCTAGGTTCTTGATTTTCTTGATCTTGGCTTGATCTCCAATCTTAGCCAATTAGATTTAAAGAAAAAACTCTTTTTTTATCTTGTAGAAATCTTCTTGCCAACTGGACAAAACAACTTTAAATCCTTTACTTATCTCTATCTTTATCTTGTCAATGAAAACAATGATAACTACCAGTTAAGTCTATATTTAGCTCTTCCAGCTAGATATTTTGTCATTTCTGAACTTCAGTTAACTTTGGTGTTTTAATTCTTGTTAGCTTCTGTCAACACTTCAATTCTCCTCGAGCTTCTCCTTCAGGGTTAGCTGTCCATCAAGTTTGTCTATCCTTCGGGCTTGTCTATCCGTCGGTTTACACTATGATTCTGGCCATCGTGGATGCTTGTGATTTTTCTCATCAGTAATGCTTGTCAGTTTCTTTTCTCGGGCATCATTGTAATTTAACTTTCGGTGATCTTTGTCCATTGGGTTCCACTAACCGTAGGTGTTTGAAGTCACATAGTGAATGCTTGTCTTTTATGCATTATTGAAAGCATAATATTTATCTCTCTAATTCTCTAAGTCTTTGACACTTTGATTATAATCAATTATATTATATCAAGTTGACACCAATGAAAATTCAATCCATTAACGTCTAATTTAATGTCTTGCATTATCTTTCTACATTTTGGTGATCAACTTAACATCTTCAAACATTCAATCAGTTAAATGTCATCAATTTTTGTGCACCAATGACCATTGTTTCACCGTCATAATTATGAATAATTGATCCAACCCCTAAGGGTCTAGGGTTTTTATCAACTGCAACATCAAAATTTATTTTTACCCATCCCATATTAGGTTTTTCCCATTTAACATTTTTTCTTGCAATCTTCCTTCCTTTATCTAACAGTCCTCCATCATTAAACCTACATTTTAAACCTGGCCATTTAGCATGAATCCTCTAATCCATCATACAAGGGGTACTTGGAAAAATTTTAGTTGTGGCTGCACTTACAACTTCCTCATTCATGTTGTTAATTCTATATTTGATTCTATCAATGGGATCTTTCTTGTCTTGGAAGGTTTGCCCGTTCTTTTTCTTCCAGAGTTCCCATATGATGATTGAGGGGATGATTGTCCAAACAAAAAAGAAAATAGATTTCTTGTAAAAGTGGGCCAGCTATAGAAAACCCCTTTGAGATCATTGTTAAGGGGGCCCTGTCAACCTATTTTTTGTTGAACCATAGTCCAACACATTGAAACCACATTGCAATTTAAAGGTAAATGATTCACATCCTCCTCATCTTCTTCAAAAAGAGAACACCTAGTATTTCCTTGGATTCCATTTTTTTCTCCTTCTCTTCCATGTTATAATTCTTCCTTTTTTTGCAAGCCAGGCAAAGGAGCTTGCCTTTGGGAGGAAATTTTTACCCCAAAATAGTTTGATTGATATCTTTCAGCCTCTTCATCTCTAGACAAAATTTGATATCCCAATTTCACCAAATAATTTCCACTCTTGGTAGCACACCAAATAAATTTATCTACCTTTTGCGTAATCACAACTATTCTATTTTGAAAGTTGGAATTCATAAATTGTGACTGTTGATCACTAAGTGCAACTCCCTCCAAGATCTTCCATCTCTATTCTTGGCCAAATTGAGTATCCTTGACTTCCATATAATCACATACCCTCTCACCCCACATTTGGATGAATAGATTCCTTAGGTCATGTATTTCAAATCAGTGTTTTAACACTGGTAGTCTACACCAAGAGTCATCCCAGAATTTAGGTCACAGTTCATCTCTAGTTTGCCACAAAATATGATTGGTTATGAGGGATCTGCAAATATTTTTCCTTAAGCACCTTTACCCATAGTAAATATGGGTTTGAGTAAATGCTCCAAACTAGTTTGGCCCCAATTACCTCATTCATTATATACCAATCTCTTATTCCAACACCCCCAATTTATTTTGACTTGTTTTTTTTCTCCAAGCCAACAAGAGATGTTTATTCTCCTCACTTGCCCCATTCCAAAAGAATTTTCTCATTCTTTTCTCAATAATCTTCAACAACTTATTAGGAATTTTGAGACACATCGTAGAATACACTAGAATGACATATATGATTGATTTGAGCATCAAAATTATCCCTACCGAAGTAATCCATCTTCTCTTCTAACCCTCCATGCATTTGACATTGTTGTCAATAAGGTCTTTCCATAAGTATGATTTACAAGCTCCTTCGTAGAGCAGAATTCCAAGATATTTCCTTGGCAAGAAACCAACTTTCATCCCAAGAATATTGTAGATTTCTCTTTGTTTGTGAATACTATAGTTGAAGAAATAAAATTTAGATTTGCACCAATTGACACATTGACCTGATGCACTACTGTATTTTTCAATTGTGGCCTTAATTAACCTGACTTCCTTCAAGGAGTCTTCACCATCTAAGTAGGTGTCATATGAAAACTGTAGATGAGAGATAGGATCTAAGCCCTCCATAATCTTGATTCATTTCCACTGCCCATCCCACCTCTTTTTAGAAATCAACCTTCCCAATGCTTATGTCATTATTATGAACAAGAAAGGAGATAAAGGATCTCCTTCTCTAATGCCCTTGTTAGAGTAAAAAAACCCCGAGGAATGTCATTCACAAGGACCAAAAATATAGGAGAGTTGATGCAACTTTAAATCCACTTATCCAATCTAAGAAAAAGCATAAATTCTCAAGTATTTTTAAGAGGAATATTTTGTTGAACTCATCATATTCCTTTTTGATATCTAACTTAATCATCATCTTTTTTGCCTTTTTTTATCTAACCATGTGAATGGCATCACGAGAAATTATGATCCCTTCATTAATTGATCTATTAGGAGAGAAACCACTTTGTTCCTCTGAGATGACCGAATCCAACACCCTTTTGATTCGGTTAGCTATCACTTTAGTAACGAATTTATAAATAGTGTTGCACAAGGACATTGGTCTATAATCAATAAAGAAAGTTATGTCTTCTTTCTTTGGGATGAGAAAAATGAAAATGTTGTTGAAGTCTCTAAGCATGAAACCACTCACTTGTGACTCTTCCACCACTTCCCAAATATCCTTGCCAAGAATATCCCATAATCTTTGAAAGAAAATGGTTGGAAAACCATCAGGACCTAGCGCATTCTCCCCACCCATATCAAACAATGAAGCCTTCACCTATTCTAAGGAGATTGGAATCATTAACATGCTATTCTGAGAATCATAAACACATCTAGGATTGACGTCCAATATATTTAGCTATGTTTCTAGGCTTGAAGGGTCCCCAAAAAATATCTCTTTGAAATATCTAACAGCCTCACCATTGACATCAGCAGGGGTTTGCAGTAGTGTCCCATTTGGATCTATAATATAATAGATTCTATTATAAGACCTTTTAACTTTGACTAAAATACAAATTTTTTTGGTATTTCTATCCCCCTCTTTTAACCAAATTTTGCAGGATTTTTGGCACCAACATGTCTCTTCTCTAGCTAAGGCTTCAAAATATTATTTATTTAATGTTTTCTCTAACATAAATTCTTCTTCACCCATACCATTTGCAATGAATAAAGAGTGAAGGGTACCAAATCATTTTAATTCTGGAGCTTCTCCACAAAAATGTTTTGAAAAATTTCTCTATTCCAAATTTTTAGCTGCTCTTTAATGAATTATAGTTTTTTAAAGAAAATGAAAGATTTATTACCTGGCCTATTTGGATCTGAAGTCCACCACTCCCTAATTTTGTCTTTCAAACCATCATGTTGCAACCACATTGAATCAAATTTGAAAGGAGCTCTGTTTGGAGTCAACTCCTCCTAGATTCTCATACTAATTGGGCAGTGATCGAAACCTGAGATGGGTATAATTTCTGCATTTCATGTCCAATATGCTTATGCCCAATTCCTTGCAAGAAAAAATTGGTCCAACTTTTCTGCAATGTTAGGGAATCCACTCCTATGTGTCCAAGTGAATTGACCATTCCTTAACTCCAATTCAATTAGCTCATTGTCTATTAAGAAGTCTAAGAAATCTCTTTGACTTTGGTCGACCCAACCTTTTTCCCTCATTTTCTCAGCTAGGATGAGAATGACATTGAAGTCCCCACCTAATATGAACATTTCATCTAGATTATTGCTGATGATATTTGACAAATATTTCTGCAAACCTCTCTTTAAATCTATATTATTTGGACCATAGACATTGATAGTATTAAATCTAGTAAAAATTTATTTAGAATCAATAGCTAGCCATTGCCAGTTCCTATCCTACCCTCTAATATGCACCTCTACTATTGGTTCATATCACAACACACCCAGTCTTCCTGAAACCCCAATTGAGTCCAAAAAATAACCTTTCCATTTACCAAAGCACCTGTTGAAAATATCAATCTCTGCACCACTTAACTTAGTTTATTGAAGGAAAATTACATCTAGCCTCACCTTATCAAAACATATCTTGATCAAGTGAATCTTTTGAAGGGTATTTTGATCCCTAACATTCCATGATAGGATTTTCATGGCTGTCAGGAAAGGGCATATCCATCTCATGATATTAGAATTTTCCTTTAATCTATTGTATTGCTTACCAATTTCAATTTCATTCTTGTAGTCCTAGCCCCCCTTTTATTCTTCAAAATTATCTTGTTCATTAGATTTTTTACCCAAACGTTCCATGACATTCTCCACCTCTAGCTTTTCTATTCCACCCTTGAATTGATCCTCTCTACTTCTAAGTGAAATTGGATCTGACATTGAAGAAAGTCTTGCACCTACATAATCCACATACCCTATTTGATTTATTTGCAAGCCACTAGGATCACTTACTGGCATCGACATATGAATTTGTAAAGGTTTTTCTATCACATCTTCTTAAGCATCAACCATGGACTTATTCATATTATTGTCTTAAGATCCTCCACTTAGGGTTGTTGAAACAAGGTCAATGTTAGTAATATTTTTTGTTCTTAATCTTCTTAGGACTGTTTAAAATCCTCAAATTCCCCAAAACTATAACCACAATCTTTCTCAAAAGTCATATCTATTTCTTGCTTGTGGTGTTTAGGCCAAAGGTTAAGTTTCTTCTGGATGTCATTCACATTTTGTGAGTTGAATACAATTTTTCCTAGGATCTGTAGTTCCAAGGAGTGTTCACATCTCTTTTTCTCAGACAGTTTAATGATCATATCTGTCAGTCGATCTCACTCTAATCTTTTCATTTTATCCTGCGCTGCCTTATTTTCCACCATATCTTGTGTTTCTAAAGTCTAATCCAACCTATCCACCTCAATCCTTTTTATCAAGAGCTTCCTCATATTTGATGAAGGAGCCAATTTTATTTCCAATGGGGCTTAGTGTTTCCTTCTCCCAATATTTATGGGGAAAATTAGGAAGCTTAACCCAGATAGGTATCTCCTTTACCTTCTTAGTTAAACGGTTAAAATTTTGAGACTAGTCCACAATGTGGAGGATTTTTGCATCTATCAAGAAAGGGTCGCTATTGAATATTCATTCTTTGTCTTTAGATGAAGAGAAAATAACCAGAAGAGAGGTATTTGATAAATTTTTCAAGACACAATCCTCACTCCAGTGCTCATCACACCATTTTTTGATTGTGCTAAACGAGGGCTATAGCCCCGACCACTTCATAAAAAATATTTTTCTTTCAAAAATCCCACCGATTCACACCATTCCTTGTTGTCTATTATAAAAGACACAACTAGGACATGTTCCACATTTAGGTTTACCAATTGAAGCACATCATCAACCGTCATCTTAGCTTTGGGTCGCCAAAACTTCTTATCTATGTTCCATAAATTGAAACCCCTCTCAATTTGCAGCTTGCCATTGCCTCATCTCTGCCTTCTAATTTGGGGATTTTCGTTCCAACCACCCATATTTGATGCTTGAAACCTATTCTTGAAATTTTCCAGAGCCTTCCATGCATGTCATTATCTTCTAGTTGATCTTGTGTTGGATCTTGTTTGGGATCTCCCGTTGACAGGCCATCCTGCACCCATTCTCCCATTGTAGTGTAGACCTTGGTGTCTACGAACTTGTAGCCACTCTCGCTTCTCAACTAAAATCTTTTTGTTACAAGTAAATTAATAAAGTGCATTTTAAAATGCATGATAATATTTTAATTAAATAAATAAATTATGCAACTTAGAGTAATATTACTAACTCAATTATACAATTAATTTCAATATTTAGATTTAATATTAATTAAATACCCGTTCTTATTTTTAGACTTAATTATTAAATCACTTAATAAAATATAGGCATTTAATTAATGTTAATAATTAAATAACCATGCCTTAAAATTTTAACCTTATTAAAGGTGTAATTATTTAACCTTTAATAATTAACCATTTTACTGACACCATGACAAAATACAACATAAACCTATATGAACACATGCATATTAAAACCAACCAATCAAAAAGCAATAACAACAACATACTCAAACAGGGTTCACAAATTCATGCCACCTTGACAAATTTGGATAGGGTAGTCAATCAAATACTTGCCCACTTGTAGGATAAATGAAGATTTAGGATAAGGTTTAGGTCTGAATGCTACCTCCCCTCTTTCAAAATTGAGATATATGTAAAGGCACACTCAATCTTACCAATTCAGAGGAGATGATGTCTGGTACCTGCAAACCTGCATCAAAAAGATGAGCATGTACATGTATATAATATATAATAGGAAATGGTAGGGATCAATATATCATGTGGATTTTGCAACCAAGTAACTACGACTCCATCCCTCACCATATAATACACATCAAACAAAAACATATAACATAAAACATAAACACCATCCATACACATGCAGGTATGGGATTAGTAAAAACCATAAATATCAATAACATCATCGTATGTAAATAATCATCATCATCTAACTAGAAACATGATATACATCAAATAATCAAAGTAACAAAGTACTGCATCATCAATAGGTATTTACATAACATAAAAAAAAATGTCAAATCCATCTAAGGATCTATTACAAGTGATAAAAGAGCCTGAAGTATTTGACATCATAACCATAAATGGTAGAAGATGGGCGAGTATTACAATTTCCCTCTCATAATTAAATAAATTATTTTTATTTAGTTAAACTAATGGTTCCTCTTATAAATAAATAAAGCTTAATTATTTATTTATATTCGTTACATGTGTAAATAAATAAATCCTTTTATTTATTTAATCATATTTATCCTCCAATTATGAGTTTCAATTAACTCCACAATTCTCTCTCCTAACTGATCAATTAAATCAGTTATCTACTTAATCTATCCAATTTTCTACTCCACCTCATCAATTAAAGTCCTCAAACAAACCAGTTAATTCTTCTATCTATTCAAACACATGCCATAAATTGAGTTTAACTCCCACTCACTCTAAGTTCAACTCTTCAATCTATTCTCTCAACATATCCATCTTGTTAGTGATTTTTCTTGTTACCTCCATCATAGGTGACATTTGCAAGACTTAGAATGAACGATAGGAAACTATGACAACATACACCAAATCTAATCACCAATTGAAGACAAAAAAATGCAACATCAACAAGGATATATAAGCCTTCTTCATTTCAAGCACTACCAGAGGCATGAAGATATTCCTATAACAAAAATTTACACACATAATAAACCTTTGACACACCTCAGTGCAAACTTTTTGGTAGTAGATAATTCTCAAATTAATGCAGTGAGAATTGATGATACATCATCATGACACATAATCTCACCATAGCTTCCAACACCCAATGAGAATGGAAATAATTTACAAATGCACCTAATAACACAAAAGTAAAAGGTGATTTTCAGATTTAAACATTGGATCCTTCCTTGTTTGCATAAAAAAGGCAGTTCAAACCAGTCCCTTATCCATTTACTTAGTCAAAACTAAGTAATTTCCCATGTCAACAATCAAGAAACACAAAAACCAGTGATCTTCGATCCATCAATGCATCAGAGAGATGAGATCTCTCATGAATCTTCTAATAACATTCTTCATTAATCCTAAAGTGTAATATAATCAACTCTAGTACTTAGCTAAAAGCTGAATTTAACAACAAAACCAAACCAATTCTCAATTGTTCTAATTTAAGAGAAAAATACAACTACATAGGAGAAATTACAACACATCTTGAAATCTTACAAAGTAACCTGGTTTTCTCTCCATTGACACAAACTTAATTACAATATTCGTCAACATAAAATTCAAAGAAAACCCATAGCCTAAACTACCCTATACAAGAAATTATATAAGAAGAACTAGAAATTGGAACCTCTTGAATGAGAAAAGAAAAAGAATATAGAGAGAAAGAAAAACTCTAGATTTGTCCAACTGATAACATGTGTGTCTCCTTCAAATATCTTATATGTAAAATATCTCTCGTCACCTAAAAGTAAAAATTTATTACAATATCTCCCTTTTACCATCTGTATGAATTCCACACTACCTTCCTTTTGCACATTGCTCCATTTTCACAATTTTTACCTCTATAATCTAAAACCTTGTGCAAGTATTCAACCACTTGTTAGCCTCTCTAAAATTATTTTCACTCTCTATCTCGACTTTGCACTATTCATAATGACATTCACCTCAAATATTTCCACCATATTGAAAATGAAGTTTTATAGCTGTATTCTTCCCTTCCCATTTCATTTTATTTTCTCCACACTTCAAATCTGAAAATCAAATTTAAAACAAAAATTGATTATTTAAAATCTGCACACACACTGGTATTGTCATTTCCATTAAATGTCATGAAGCTTTCAAGAATGTTGTGTACATCATCTATTGTCTGCAACTCCATACTCCATCAGAGAAGTCAAAATTTTCATCTCAAATGCCCCACGACAGTTGCCAAAATACCCAAAAAGAATTGCAGGTCATGATTGATAAATCTTGGCTATTTTAGACATTGTCTGACACTCAAAAAAATCTTAAAAACTTCATAAAAAATGTTCCAAGTCACAGTGAAATTCTTAAAAACTTCTTAAAAAATGTTCCCAAGTCACAGTGAACCTTGTTGGGAGCATTTTAGATATGTAAACATCAATATTTTGCTTTCACATGACCTATAAAATAGTGGGAAACCATTTTCACCAAAGGCCTCTTTAAAACCTGTTGTATTAAAAACCATTTGTCATATGTTAAATATAATTATTCCCCTTCATCTGCATTCTACCCAACAATCATTGCAGCCCATTCTTAAACAATCCTCAAAAAAATATGACATTGCTAATAGCCCAACGTTCTCACACAAATCTGCACAGCTTTACTTCTGACTTTTCTACTTGAAAAAACACACACAACAAAACCTGCTTAGGAAATTTAGGCAAAGATACTCCTCCATCTTCTCACACAGAAAATCTACAAGCAACAAGAAAATACAACCATACTCCAGTAACAATTTTAATATATACACATCATCATCCATAAAATCTGCATAGTGCATTCTATAATGCTTTATTACTGGAAAGATTTTGAAATCTCCCTTGCAAACACCCTTTTGTGCAGACCATATTGCAATATTATGATGCATATTAGATTTCATCATTAAATCAAATAGGTTTAAAACCTTTTTAAAAACTCCACTTTTCACTCAGCTGGAGAGATTGTTTAGCATTGCAAGCCTTTCCCGCTGTAAAATGATACATTTTCTTCTTATTGACTTGTTTCCCATAAAATACAAAATGCATTGACATGCTTGGTAATTTTATGGTCACAATACTTCGATGTTCTATAGGAAAACATATACTGGTATTCACTCCAACTAGAAAAAGAAACACCTTGCTCCAAGCCTTTCATTTTATGCATGTATGGACTGTAAAATACTGACAAACGCTGTGAATCTGAGTTTACACCTTCCCATTGCATTTCATTTAAAGTTTCAATGCCTTTTCACCATTTCTATTCTGCCACTTCCGATCTCTTCTCCCCCAACCTTTCTCGTATTTCCGCAGGCTTCATCCTCTCTTCAACATATATTTTGCGGAGACACGGGGTGAAAATTTAATATAAAAAAATACTCCTTTGAGAGGCTTCCATTCAGAGGATTTTTTCATTGAGATACGAAGAGCATGTGCAACTAAATGAATCTACCAGACTCCTTCAGGTTTGCAGAGTTGTTAATGCTCAAACTTGACCATTTTCAATGAGCTGGTAAAAATATCAAATCACCTCATGCAACTCCAAGAATTTTCATATGAGTTCACTTTCATACTAAAAATACAGGGAAACAACCAGCTTATCTTGAGGACCAGCTTATCAATTATTATTATCTCTCAAAGTGGGCCCTCTGATAATTGTAACACTGCACAATCAGCAAATCTGAATAAACTGCAAACAGATTTGGCCTGGAAAACCTAGCAGATGAAAACACTGGAGCTTGAAAATAGAAATGAGGGTTGTCTTTCATGAATACAATATAGGTAAATTATGTTTTGGTCATTATAATAAACTGATCATGAGATGTAAGCCTCCAAAGTAGGCCATTCTATTACTTCTCAAAATGTGCATAGTTCAGTTTTGCATAAACTCCTTAAAATAAGTACATCAAAAACTTATAAAGGTGACTACAGGAAACTGCAAATGGACACCCGAGCATAATGATAAGTAGTGAACACAATCCCAAAGTGGTTTCTCATGACACTAACTGGGCACCAACAAATTCACTCTCAAAGTGGCGGGCTTCTCCAAACAATTTTCAGGGGAGTCATTCTTCATGCCTTAACCAAATTTTTCACATAGTCATTTCAAATTTCTGTAAAATTTGGGAGTGCCAATAGTGGCTCTAGTTGGGGATGCATGCCTCTTATGTCCATGACAAGGATTGAGATCTATGGTAGAAGCAAACTAGCTGATTTATTACTTCATTGGGTTCCTTCGTTGACGAAAAATCAGACATACTCTTCAATTGGAGGCCCCGTACTACCAAACACATAGAACCAGAACTTTCCTCTGTCAAACACCTGATTTTCATCATACATGAACATGACCAATCTAAAAACATCATTGAAAATAATTTTAACCACCCTAAATTGGGCTACTCTAACCAGAGACTCCCTTTTGCCTAAACTAAGGATCTTTCTCCCAATTATGCTAATCCGATTATTTGATTATTGGCATAATTCTCTAAAATCAATGAAATCCCTCAAAGAAAACATTAACCATTGCTAAATCTATCATTAATTTCTAATTTATTTTTCTAATTTATTTAAATCAACCTCAAAAAATATATTGTCTAAGGTAATTAATTAAAGTAAATTAATAAACACTCCTAAATTGCAACTCACCACAAAGGGAAAAGTCAATTGATGGACCACTGGGAGTTGGCACACATGGATCACCTCACATGGATCAAGCAAGGATTAATCTTGATCACTCCTCAAGAATCAATCTCAACCACTCATTTCACTTCATCCTCCATAAAAGGAGTGAATTTTGAGCTCAAACAATACGAAAATATTACAATCTTGCATTAGGCTTATGCTGCAGAAATGAATTCATGCACTAGTACATTTGAGGCCTAATTCCGATGGTTATCTGTCAAAATTTCAATGCCTATTTGTCGGCAATTCGACAGATGTAGCCATCGGGGTTATTTCGTTGGAAATTGCTACGGAAGTGGTAACCGTCAGTATTCCGACATTGCTATCCGATGGATAGACTATCGAGATGTCGACAGATTGGCAGTGAGTGTCCGACAGGAAAACCCGTCAGACATATAGCATTCCCATCAAAAATATATGTTGAACATAGAGTCTCTCCGACGTTATACCTGTCGAGATGTCGACGGATTTCCAGTGATTGTCCGACAGGAAAACCCATCGGAGGTATAGCAGTCCCGTCAAACCTAGCTATCAAAAATGTAGTCTATCCAACGTTATACCTGTCGAGATGTCGACGGACATGCAGTGACCTTCCGACAAGACAACACATCGGACGTATAGCACTACCATCGAACCTAGCTGTCAAAAATTTAGTCTAGCCGACGTTAAACATGTCGGGATGCCAACAGACATGCAGTGACTTGCTGACAGGAATGCCCATTGTACATATAGCACTGCTATCAAAACAGTTGTCATAAGCGTCAAAAAATTTACAGATAGGCGCACTAAAGATAACAAAGCTCAAGAGACCATCATAGAGGGTCACCATCTTTGGTCCATATTACTGACAAAAGGTTTTACCTTTCATTAGCTCAACAAATGCAAGGATTCGAATGAATTTAATAGAATATTTTCATGATAACGTATATTATTTAAGTTAACATTGCACGAATTTATCTATTTCATGCACTTGTGGACTACGAAGACAGTGATTAAGAAGCATCTCCTCACATGGCCTGTATTACTCAGACCACGGGAGGGGATGCTTATTTATCACTATCTCCGCAATCCTCAAGTGTGGGAAATAGATAAATTTATGCAGCGTCAAACTAAAATAATGTACGTTATATATTAAAATATTATCTATTAAATTCTTTCAGATCGTCGCATTTGATGAGCTAACGAAAGGTAAAACGTTTCCTCAATCGTATGGACCAAAGACGGAGACCAACTATTATGGTCTCTTGAGCTCTCCTATCTTTAGTCCTAGCTACTGGGTAAGGCCTGGAAGACTTATAATTGCCGATCGTCAAGAATAATCACCGCCTTGCCTTTATGTACATTGCACAGTATCCAATATATTACTAAAAATGAAGAGAAGGCAAAAACTATGAATGGATAAAATAAACAAAAGATACAATAATATTATCTTGTTGTTTACCTTCTCATAACTGACCCCAATCTCTCAAAAACATTTTACACTTATGCAGCTCATCAATACTAGAGCCTTGAAGGAATTTTATACAATCACTAGCACATTTCATGCATGGATGAGAAACAGTATCCAAAGTTTCTAGATTCTGAGAAGAGGTATGAGTGGAGGCCAAAGAAGGGATATTTTTGAAGGTTTTATAAACATAGGTTACTGATTCATCATCTCTGCACTGGTACTCAATCTGGAAACCCTCATCCTCACTTTTGTCCCACCTCAGCTTAGTAAAGAAGATATTCTCTAGAATTTTAGACATCTAGAAAATCTCCACAAATATCCCTTGTAGTCTCCACTGAATTAGGCCTCAAATGTACTAGTTTGATGATTTTGGTCCTACTAATGTTTAGTAACACCCCACCAAGGAACCCTTGGGAAAAAGGGTAAAACATACATAAAATAACATGGAACATGAAATATAATCATTAACCATAAGGATCATACAATGATATAGAGTTCAAACCCCATGGTTAGGTTGAACAATCACTACACAACTCTACACAAGCAGAAGTCTAAATACCAAAAAAATAAATAAATTGAAGGGAAAGGTCCCCTAAAACCTTGGAAAAGGTTAAAATTTTTCTTACAATCACCCAAGACCCTCCCTGAAGTTACAAAACTTAACTCAAAAAATAAGACAATTTCGTAGATCCTAAGTGTCATGGATGAGCTCTATTAAGGAGTCTCTTGAGCGCAAACATCTCAAAAACTAACCAAAATAAGTATAAGCCTCCATAAAACTCTCCCAAAGTTTTTAAAACTCTCATATTTTTAACACAACTAAAATTGGGTCAATCAGACACCTAGAGCTCTCGAAAAACCCACTGGAACAAGTTGAATACTATGGTGCCTAGAAAGGAATATAATGCATTTTTGGGACACTAGTGTACCATTTCCTAGTCCTATTTATATTCCATAGTCTCATTTCTATGCTAGTGTCCAATTTTTTTTGTTTGTAGTCATTTGGGAGTGGCAAACTCAGATTGTCATCCCTTTTCTGTGCATTTCTCTTGATCAAGGAGCTTTATGAATCCACTGTAGGACCCCTTGGACACCATAAATCATTTTTTTATTAAAAACTACTAATTTTATGCATGTATTGCGATAAATTTATAAAAATATATGAGGGATAGAAGTGTAAAGTGTGCCCAAAGTAATTGGGTGACTCCTACACCTAAGGGTAGGATTGGGGGATCCTAAACATATCCAATCCAACCTAAACTTCCATAAAATGAAAATAATTGATATAAGGGATTCCATGCCACCAATAAAAATCATAGTTATACTACTTATAATGCCCATTGGGTCATCCTGAACGAGCCTGAATTGGCTATGATTGACTCAAAACCACTCAAAATTGGTCAAGAAGTATGACCAAGCATGAAGGTGACTATATGAACTTTTGATACCCTAATAAACACTATTAAGTTCATTTTATATCACTATTGGAAGTGTTACAATAATAAATACAAGAATCGTCAATAAGAAGAGAAGCATAAACACGGGTGATTCGTGCCCAATACCAACACTGTGTCACATAAAACTACCATATACATATCCATCATATTATTACATATTCTCCACATTGGATTATTTAAATATATAAATAATCATTTTTTATGTAATGTATTTAATCATTACAATAAATGTTTACATTTGTAAGAATGAGAAGGTAAGAAGGAATGTGAGAAGGAAGTGGTGTGATAGCATCCACGGTCAACCTCAAACTAAGTACACCAGTCCCCAATGATGGTTGGAAATGCCACCCAACCATGTGGAGCTCGTAGGTTCACCTCACCATGCTTGGAGATAGCCACCTGACCCATATAATTATTTAAAAACACAAGGAGGATATAAGGCTTACACACACATAAGACATGAAGTAAGATCAATCATCATCATAAGAAATCCCAAACATTACATTGAAACATCAAGAAGTGGGATGATTCCACATCATGAATCAAAATAGGGTCACTACTCAAGTCTACATAGGGGTTGGATGTTATAGACTCATAAGTGGGAGTGTCATTTCATAGCATGAAGGGATGACTCATGCAGAATCAAGAAATCCTTTCATGTGGACAAGGAGGCTCGATTATGCCAAATCAATGCCCCACAGATGATCATATCTTCCCAATATGTCCTTATTCAATACAAGCACTCAAGGAACACAGTGGGAATTCTCAATTATCTTATTAATGTGTTTTCCTCATTATTTTATTATATTATCACTTACATTGATCAACTTTCCAATGTGTTACTGGGCAACTACTTTGGGCCTCATACCCCTTTGAGAGCCACTCCCTAATTTTGATCCTAACACCCACACCTAGATTCATATCAAAATCAAATACAATCATCTCAAAATCATCAATATCTCATATTTACAAAGTCATTTTTCAAACATATACATGACACACTTAATTTGGTGCAGAGTGCACACAACAAGAAGTGTAGTGGGTTTACCCTCTTCTACAATTTGATAATGTTCTCAATTTCACTTAATCCTTCAATAGGTTTTTCTGCACATCCTTTCATAATACAAGTCTCTGAATCTTGTGTTACATAAGATAGTTCCTCCCAACTTGTTCAATCTCCAATCATTTAGTTTATAGTGTTCTTAGAGACACTCTTCCTTTACCAAATCACAACAATGGATAACTAATTTGCATCAATCAGAGACTTCTAATAAGGGTTATAACTTCCTATAGACCCTTAAGACTCCACTTTCCACAGTTAGTTGTATTCAACAGTCTTGCAAACATGTAACCCTCTGATTTTTGTCCCAACTCCTATTTGAACTACAATAGTGGTCTCTACCTCATCACAAGCAAAGAAAATAGAACAATCTTGGAAAGTATGGTTTCTAGGGTCCTCTAATATTGTCTTTTCAAACCTCAACCAAGCAGACTTTGTAAGTATTGCAAACACCAAAACTCAGGGTTCTTTTTCCTTCTCTATCAGGATGCAATAGTGGACTTTTCCTCCAATGCAAGTCATGAATTAGGAACCAATGCTATTTTCATGGGGTTTAGAAACTTTCAACTCTACAATGACCAATCCCAAAACAACAAGAAACCATTCTAGTCCTGCATCTTAAATCAACCAGCCTTTAACATGTCTTGATTGAGGAATTAAAAGAGGAAATCATGGAATATAAAAAGCATTGGGGTATAGAGAAGGACATCTCAGAATGGAAAAAAATAAGACATTTTATTTTGAGGAGAGGAACTACTTTGTACAACAGCTTGTGGCCTTTAAAGACAAACCTTCATGCATGGCTATCAGACCATATTGGGGAGGGAAATGCTCAAGAAGCAAGTTTGAGTTCTCACTATCATCAGGATCATTATGTAGGTGTTATCAGATTTGCATGTATTTGTATTAGAATGGTAAATTTTAATTTTCATGTGTTGTTTAAAATTTGAAGTATATACAAGAAAACACAAAAATATTTATTGCTCGAGTGTTTCTGGGTTTATTATATGTGCATTTAGTTGAGTAAAATAATTCCTTAGAAACTTAAAATAATGTGTTCAATAATGCAACTTCTTTGCCATCAAACAAAAGTATTGAAAAAAAGGGCCAGCTTTAGAAAGTAGACTCAAACTTCATAACTAATTTAGAAAGAGAATGGGGCCAGTAAAGAAAAAAATATTCCACATTGAATAGAGTCACTGACACATCCACATAAGTGAATTAAGAATGAATTCTATACTTATCTATAGTTGGATCCCTCTAAAGTTGAGAGACCATGCCCAACGGTATTACAACTGCAAAGTTCCTCCTTTTCTCAGTGGACTTTAAAGAATGGACCAGAATACTAGTATAGTACCCTTTGTGAGAATCAATTTAGGCCTAAGGTGCTGAACTTACCACCAATAATTGTAATGCTTGAGCTTGGAAGCACTGCCAGATAGTAAGCTACCACATTCGTAGGATCCTGCTAGAGTAAAAAGAAATAAGACAAAATCTAGATGGATTCATTTAGCAAGAGAATGCCTAGTTCAAATTCCAATGATACTGAAATTTTAACCGATCACCAATAATTGTTAGAAAAGGTTGATGAAGAGGAAAGTTGTTTCCTTCATTGAAGATCAAGGATATATCTGGTGCTTTGGATATGCTTTGATTGTCATTGCAAAACTATTATCAAAAATATTATTTCTTTGTAAATGATGCTTCTATGAATGCTCCTGGAAAAGGAAAGAGCAAAATACATAGTTTTGTAAAATTTGCACAAACCTTGGACTATAACAAAAGTTGAAAGGGATGCCATTTATTGTTACAGTGGGATCAGATACCTATAGGTGAAACTGTTGCAGTCACACATTAGTTAATTGGGTCACTCCTTAAGGGTGTAGTTAAACTTAATATAAACAAAATATGGTTCTAGTGGCTCACATTTTAGGTAAGATATTTCTATGTTGGATCAGCCAAATATGTAAATGAAGTGCCAGTATCAAAAAGAGCATCAAATGTTGTTTAAATAAGCTATTTTCTTACATAAAATTCCTTCACATGTACATTCTAAGTTGGGCTGTCATCTAATATGTAAATTTATCAGCATGTAGGCCTTCTAAGTGATTGCTAAAAAGTTAGTTATGATTATTACAAAACTTTACATTTACAATACTATAAAATGATTCAATGTTGTATGATTATCAAAGGTTGCATAGACACAAAACGATCAACTCTTACCATTTTGGAGCATTGATAAAAGATGTTTGTTTTTGGTCTGAACTTCCCTTATAACCAAAGGTAAACCTTCCAAAGCTCCCATTGCTTGGGAAACACATGGAGATCATGTTGGAGTACAATACCACTAAGAGGGGGATGAATCAATGGTATACTAATATTAAATGAGCTTGGAATAATATTTCAATACGTTGGAACATAACTATCATGAGAACATGTATACTCAAAATCAAAAGCATTGGTAGACATTATTAAGACAATACATCAACTCAAACTTTTGACAAGACAAACATGAATATCAAAGGAAACTTCTATTAAACTAAGATGAAGCATTATATATGAACATCATGAAAACTTCTGAATTAAGATAGGCATCATGACAACTAAAATTTACAGATCAAAATCAAAGATGAACCACCACAATATAATGAAACAATTTATGATAAACATTAACTCATGAGCATAAGACTTAAAATGAGTAAACATAACACAATTTCTCTTGAGTGGAAAACTCTCATGGGGTAGAAAAACCACTCAAAAATGCCTTGTTGGCTTAGTTATAAATGCCTCACTAGCAATGCCTCACTCCCTATAAAATATGTTAATAGTTATATATGCCTCACTAGATGAAAATCAATAATGCCACACTAGCTTGTGTTTCTCATTGAATATGTCTCAGATTAGAAAAGTACAAAGTTTCATCTCTGTATCATTTTAAAGCATTTCTAGAATATCTCATTATTTGAGATTTCAGGAATAAATATATATACAACTTCTACACAGTCCTCTATTTAGATGACATAAACATATAATGCATAGAGTGAAATTCTCTACACAATATGACCACATCATATATATAGAGATGTGCCATTTCAATAAATGTGTTCAATGATAACCCCTGAATACTTATTTTCAAAAGATACACACTAAAACCCCACTTTTCAAAGTTCTAAAAGATATCAACAATATTTACATTCTCACTGTATTTTTAGTTTATTCAATCTTTTTCTTGTTCACTCCTTATTTCTTCAAAACTCCTATGCATATATATAACATTCAAATAATAATAAATTATTTCCTTCATAGTAAACAAGTATTTTTTAAACATACAATCTCAAACTCTAAATCCAAACTATCTCAACAACTTTCATCATATCTAAACCAATTTCCAAAATTGTTTCCTTATACCAATAACTGAAGGAGTTTACAACAAGATTACTTGTTAACGTAAGAAAAGAATCAAGTAATCCAACTACCCTTTAACCACCACAATCAATGTTTGGATTCAACATAATATCTTTGTTCTACAATTGTACCCTAGCTTTCACAACTAAGGTTTCCAAATGAAACTACAAACTTCAAGTACCATGAAACTATTTTCATGTTTTGCCTTAGGGAAAATAAGAATGATATTTTCTATGTCATAATAAAACTACAAATCATTTATAATGATGCCTTTAATGTCATATTAAAACCCATGTTCCCAAAACATAAACAATGATGCCTCGGCAAAAAAAAATCATATGTCGACCACATAATAAGCTCGCGTATGATGATACCTGAATGATGTCATTTTCAAATGTCAACAATGAAGAGTTCAATAGACATTTCAACCCTGTGTACAAGGATTTCCATAGTAATAATGTATTGAGACATTTAAAAAAACTTCAACCATAATCATTTTAAAGCAAGAATCCCAACCATCATATCATTTCTATACACCAACAATTTGTATTCCAAATAGTAGTGTATTTACCATTTGATGGAAGAGTATGTTCATTGATATTCAAAACCAAATACTGTATGAAAAAAGATGGAACAATTTTGCAAAGAGTCGACTGTCACTATAGTAGTGACCCAAAAGCATCAACCCAAAAATGTAATGTAGAACAACCGTTTCATTAATTTTTAGTGCCACTAACTTCCAGAGTTAACCAACACAGAAATAACCTTCTAATACTGATAGGAACCAAATAGTTCAGTTGAGAGAAGAGATGTATCCTTGTAAAGACACTCATATACATCTTGTTATTAATAACATGTAGAACTTATATGCAGGGTATGTGTAACATATGTATTTTTGTATCAAATAAGAAATTGGCATCTTCTCAATGAAAGTTGAGCTATTAATTTCTTATTTAAAGAGAAATATATAGGTCATAAAGACCAAGGTTCAAATAAGGAATATAGACTACTAGTGAATTGAGATGCAATGAATGTGCAACAAGAAGATCACTTCATGGTCATACCAAAATATGTCAAACTCATAAGTACACATTATCATACTGAAGACAATATTTGTACCAAGATGATACTAAAACCTGAATTCAAGAGTATGTCAAGAACATAACAGGTAAATTGTTAACCATGAGTACAAAGAACCAAACAAATACTGCACTAAAATTAATAAGATACTTCGTCATGTATTAGGAAAATGAATTCAAATGTTAATCTACCATAATACCCATACCAATGCTCTGTCATGTAACAAGACAATGAATGCCACAATGTACCATACCAATGTCATGTGATCATATCAATGTTGAACCATACTAATGGAAGGAAATGATCAACTAAATACCTGAAACAACTAAATATTTGTGCCTTTGTGTGTCTTTGACATCAAGGTAAAAAACTAAGGGCCAATGGATCAATGATAAGCAATCACACTCAATATTTCATATTCAAGCATTGAAGAAAGCAAGTGATTTCAAGATTTGAAGGAAAGCATCCAATATCTAGTCTATATCCTAGCATCTAAGGCAATTTGAAGGCAGTCTTCTCCATTAAAGTAAGCTTGTCATGCCCCGTCTGAGAACCCTTGAGGAAACAATATACTATACAAACACAACATTTTTGCACTAGTAACATGAATCCAACCATAATGCAACCATAGATTACACAAGAATTAATAATGAACGATAAACTACCAATGTGAAAAGGTAACGGGATTGACATCATCCAAGCAAAGTATAAGACCAGTGTTCCAAAGGGTCTCAAGACTGGAAAGCTAAGGTCACTTGCACAAGGAAACAATAGTGCTCAGATGAACATTCCTAAGCCTCAAAGTTTTCCTTAGACCTCATATCCAAGATCGACAACATAGGAGATGAAGTTCCCTAACATGTATCTGATGCAAGAACAGATTGCAAAGGACCACCCCAAGATTGTGATAGCATCAAAATGTTTAGAAGGATAAAGGGTATCCAAAACTATAATTCATTTTTGCTTATACCTAGAGGAACATATGTATGTCTCAATTGCGCTAGAACATATGCATTATTTTGCTTAATTATTAATGCACGACGTAATTTAACATATGCACAACAATATCTAACAAATGCACTACTAAAATATGTATATGTGCTAAAATATTTTGCATATGTGCCAAAAGAATGGGAATATGTGTCACTCTACCCTATAAAGCAAAAAATAAAGGACTAAAACTTCATAAAAATGATGTTTTCAATGTCCAAACTCCTAGATAAGGTCAAAATTAGGTCTAGTAACTGCCCGGAAGGTATCGAGAACATAAAAGAGGGTCACAAACACTTTGATTAAAACCAAGGAAGTATGATTACATCAAATTATCTAATATTATTACTTTTTTTTCCATCGAGATCATATTTGCATATTATACTTGCTAAGTTATCATCATAAACAAGAAATGCATTCAAGACAACCATATGATCAATGCTCAATTTTGCTTAGCCTCCAGCGAAAACTTTAGTGGCGATTATTTGCCATTTGGTGAATGTTGCATGTCGGTGACCCCGAAATTGGTGAATATTTTTCACATATTGGATTGAACCTATCGCCCGCCATTTATTAATATTGGTTCCAAATCTTGGGCCCATCACCCATCGGTTTATTTAATTTTTCCATTTCTTACGCATTATCGCCAATGGAATATAAATTTTGGTCCCTATAAATTTAAAACATTTGCCTATAATTTCTAAGCGACCCCAAATCAACAGCCTATATTGGCCTGGCATTTTACGGATGTGTGTCTCTAACCGACGTAATTTAGCCAACTTTATTAATCATGTGAAGGTATTGGATGACCCATAATCACCTCAAAAATATCAAAAGACGTGTTATAATTACACAGGCTTCGCCAAATATTTGTATACCTAATACCTCCCACCGTATTTTCTGAATAAGGATTAGTATAAAAACATTTTGATATCTCTATATTTGATCATAGTGAAGTTTCAGAAGTTTCAGACTATTGAGTGCAACTGTATACTCAATACTGCATTGGTGAGTCGCGACTGCATTGCTGCATTTTAATTTGAGGCAAAGGTAAGTGATACTTATTCTATGACTCTTTGATTTTGAGTTCATTTACATTATTTTGGAATAGGTTTACAAAAATGGGGTTTCTTTTCCCTTTTGGCCCAAAATACACCGCACATTGTTGATCTGTGCTCATCCAACGGTCGCTGGCACTATCGCACTATCGAGGGTCCCATTAAATTTTGGCTTGTCATTTGATGTCACTAGGACATGTGTGAGTGTCACTTAATCATTTTAAATTACAACTTCAGCTTATTAGTTATTACATTTAATAAATGAGCTATTAAATGTTTAGTTTTACAGTGTAGTCCGATTTAGATTTTAATTCAATTATTTCTATCTTATAATCACACATCGATATGATGCATTGGCAAATTAAAAATAGAAACTTGATCTGGATTGATAAAGAAACTTAATCGTTTTAAAAATTTAGAATCTCAGTCTTCAGATTTAAAAAATGGAAGTACTAAATCTTAGTCTTCAGATTTAAAAATGGAAGTACTAATCCATCGCTTAAGCATATACTTAAATGTCTAATACACAGGTAAAGCAACTAATTAAAATATTGTAATCACAGAGAAGTCTAAGAATCATTTTTTGTACCCATAAAAAGAAAATTGAAACGAACTTGGAAAATTTTTTTTTTTTTTTTTCAAAAAATTACATCGTATAGTAAAAACAGAAACCTACTAGGCAACTTCTTATCGGTTAAAAAAAGTAAGACTTTGCATGTCCATTGTCAAAAAACTAAGGTAACGGGAATGGGTAAACTAGGGAATTAGGGATCTTCATCTTCTCTTTCATCTGAGTAGAATTTTCCAGAGAGGATAATCTCTGAGAATTCGTCAAGCCATGTGTAGTCTGACTCATCGAATTCATCAAGGTAAAACCATTTCCATAGAAAATCACTCCCAAGCCGTGCCCATTTCCTGTGTCACGTTAGTTTCTTGTCATTGAGGTTCAACAGAAAGGGTTGTCTGGCCACATTTCTGCCCAGCACCAACAACTTGTGTATATCTCTTGGCCAAGGGATCCCCACCCCTAATTCCACAAAAACAACAACATTGACATCGTCCTTCAAGAATTTCTATTTAAAAACCTTCCTCAACAACATCAGCATATCCACCTTCTGTCCTCTGAGGTCGAGGAGAGACGCAAAAAACCAGGATGTAATGTCTATGTAGACGTGGTACCTGTCGACATTATCAAGCAACTCTCGACCCAATAACATCAACACAATAGAATTTATAAAAGCGTCGCCACCAACCTCCCTACAAATGGAAGTGGTGATTTCTTTCGAGACATTGCCCAAAAAGGACCTCTGGTCCTTTGGGAATGTGCATCTCAAATGGATTGGTGTATCCATCTTTAATTCTCGAAAGCCTGAAGACCTAAAAACCTAAACCTTAAAACTAGAGGCACAATTTCTACCACCGACAGCTATGACTCTTAATCTACCAAAAGAAAAATGAAGAAGAAAGAAACCAGATTATCTGTAAATAGCCCCAACCCCTTGATTGATAGTAGTGATCACAGATACGTAGCAATTAATTGTTATTCTTTCTTTAATCGTATTTAACGCAATTTTCATAAATGCATTATGTGTATTATGTGTATGAGATATTTAAATCAACTATCCTTAATCTTTCATATCTAAATGTAAATCTTTCCCATAAATGCATGTGTACTATTGACAGTTAAATATGGTAGTTAAAGAATGTCACTAACAAGGCATTTATTTATTTTTGAGTTACAAGTTACAGTTGCACTATCCACCATCCACATTAACAAATAACCAGTAGTAATCAATGATCATGGTTACGATGCACTTTTTAAGGCTTGATACGTGTCATCATTCCGATGACTTCCTGCAGAAGTCAGTTTCCTTCTGAAATTTGGCCTGAAATTAAATTTCAACCATTGATCTAGGATGATCGAATGGTCTCAAATAATACATTTAAAAATATCTAATTAGGTTATGTGTCCAATGTGTGATCAGTAATATTCACAACAAATAAAGGTGATATTCGTTGCACACGTTGCATTAATTACAATGTTACGTGTCATTATTCGGGTGACTTCTTGGAAAACTTTGTTTCCTTCATGAAATTGGGTTGAAATTAAAATTCAGCCATTGATCTAGGATAATCAAAAGGTCTCAAATAAGACATTTAATATTAGTTGGCCTTGGCCCACATGACACATTGACGAGTCCCATCTTTTGAAAATCGCCAAATAAAATATTTATTTTTCCCATAATTAACGATAGATTAGCCAATAAAAAAAAATATTTTCAAACAACACATAAAAATTGCCAGTACAATTTTTTTTTTTACCTTCGCAAGAAAATAACTCACCTCATATATTATATATTTTCCCCCACATTAATTTATAATTCACCATGATTTTATGGAATTTTCATTCGGCAGGGAAAAAATTGCCTATGCCTTTATATTATTTTCCTAATTTGAAAAAAAAATCGCCATCATCAATAAAAAAATTTCCCTAAATTAATGTACGATTCACCAAGATTTTACACTTTTTCCTAGGAGGGGGTTTCTTAAAGTTATCCCTGATAGCCTCTTGTGTTTTACCAATAATTGGTGTTCCCAAGTAGGTTCATTGGGAGTGATTGTCCAAATCAACCCAAAATGGGAACTTGAATCATCAAGTTTGGATGCTATATTGAAGTTAGAAGTTGTTTTCAAAGGTGTAGAGCCTATAGTTTTCAAAAGTGTAAAGCCTATAGTAAGAAATCTACTTGAAAATTTGAGAGATTCGATCCTAGAGGACAAGTGAAGCTATAAGCTCTACATCAAGTGGTATCATAGCTCGGTAAGAGTTCTTAGGAGAAAGACAAGATGTAAGTGGGAGATGGAGAAACCAATCTCAGAATACCACTTAAAGCCTTGCAATGTTGAGAGTGGGATAAAGGCCACATTTGAGACCCTAGATAAGGAACAACCTTATTGAGCTTCACTTTGTTTCAAGAATAGTTTTATATTTTGTACTAAACAGGGCCAACCACGTGAAGGTGGAAGCTCATTTGGCCCCACCCCCCTAACATCACTCTAAATTCCCTGTTAACATCTAACATTCATTCATTATTTCATCCATTAATAAAATGTAACACTCATTAATTATCACATGATAACATTCATTAACACATTATAAAATTTACGAACATTCAATAGCACATAATTACATTCATTGGCACATAAAAATCAGTCATTATCAAGTAAGGTGCATAAATGACAATCATTTCTTTTTTTTCTTTGATTTTCTCAATTTTAAGAGGAAATCGTTAAGAGGAGCATCGGTGCCATCATGATCATCTCCCCTCTCATTAGATCTCAATGCACACCTAGTTCTTTGTTGATGCAGAGAGGGGTCATCTGCAATAACATATAAAAGGGTTAAATTAAAAACATTTTATTATAATTTGTTACAAGTATTTCTGTACTTTAAAGGACATAATCGTATAGCTCTTTACCTGATATAGTCACATCATCAAATTTGATATCAGGTTGTCTGGCCTCAACCTCAACCTGCTCATTAACAACGGTCTTTACACTCTTTGCAGTTACAATACAAATTGTTACATTAATCCAAACACCTATTGCAATTAAATTTGTATTACTACACCAATCAATTTAAGATGTTTACTTGTATTAATAATTACATATAAAAAATTGAATAGCAAATGTATACCTCCATCAGTGTGATGCACATCCAAACCGACATCATCATGCACATGTTGTGTACCATGATCGGCAGGTTGCATTCCAATTTCATACACATTCATGTTATCATTGTTTTCTTACTTAAAACAAATACACTCACTTTATGTCGGAACTTAACATCAAATAAAGTAATTGGTAAATAATTAAATTTGAAATAATCATCATTTATCTTACTTACCATGATGGATCCATCAGTATAACCTTGTGCAATTCTTATTCTTTCAGCCACGGTTTTATAGCCTTGTTGGAAGCCAATTCTCTTGTCCTCTTTTGTGAGACTTATATTAAACTCCGCGCCCTACATTTTTGCTTGGTATCATCAAATTTTATTTCATTGTTTCATCAAAAACAAAAAAGATTGCAAATTATAAATAAATATTATAAAGATAAAATTCTTATTTTCAGTGTTAAAAGCCATCTACAGATTGTATTTTTCCTCATATAAATCTGATAATATTAATACTTACAACTTGTGCAGCAAGTTTGGAATAACCATCAGAGCTGGGCTTGTGTTGCCCGTGCTTTTGTTGTCTTGTCTTTGTTTCCTTTGATGTGTCATACAATCTATGAAGAGATTGAAATATGTTAGTTCATATAAATATAAAGAGTATTTAGTATACAATTACATTCTTAACAGTATCACATACCTTCTTTTGTTGTCTGGTGGTGTAATTCCTTTTTTTGATTTCATTTTTCTCATTCGCATCCATAATAAGACATTGCCACTCTAAATCAGGAATGCAAGGGTGGCATTGGTACTTCAGGTTTTTTTGATAATGTACACCTGTACTGGTCCCTAATATACCTCAAACATAACCCAACTTTCTGAAGGATCCTATCCTTCTCAAATGCATGAGTCCAAATAAGTTTGTCATACTCTCTACAAGAGCATCCTTTAACTTTATATCTTGGACTTTCCACCTTTTAAGGAAAAAAAATAGTGTTAGATTCAAAAATGAAGTGAACTTACCTTTAATATAGTTTAAGAAATGGATTTAATGATAACTATCCTAGCAATGATATGAAATCAAAATAGTGGATTGGGGTTTTAGTTCAGATATGATGTTCCACCATGTACAGAGGGTGGGCGCGAATATCCACAAACACTTGTCACTAAGTTTATCATAAAAACATCATTCCCTGTAAAATAATCATGGGATTATTAGTTGAAGGATATAATAGTATAAAATAAGAATACAATAGATGTAAGCTTCTCATATTGAATGCAAGGTGTGATTAACATACGATTGTATTTTAAAAGAAAGGTCCAATCTTTAAAGTACCTGGAAGTTTTGCTATTTTCAAGGGAACTCCT
The DNA here is from genome assembly GCA_018584345.1 of Thuja plicata. Lineage (NCBI taxonomy): Eukaryota > Viridiplantae > Streptophyta > Pinopsida > Cupressales > Cupressaceae > Thuja > Thuja plicata. The sequence goes on from MU224342.1 coordinate 2,815,572, forward strand.
TCGTTACTCACAAGCAATATGCAATCCTTCACCATTCTCATACTAGGAATACAAGTACATCCAGGAAATTCATCATCATAGGATGCATCTCTTGTTGCATAAATTGAATCCATTATGAAATTCCCCTAAGAAAGAATACTTCACGGGAAATAAATATATATATATAATGATAGAGAAAATAAAATTTGTGTACGAGTATGTGGTGTCATGGCGTCTATGGCCATGCTATGTGTTGCTGACATTGTAGGAGGCACTACATCTGAGCATGTCATTGTATGAGGCAGCGATATTAAATGATCATTGACAGGTGCTGAATAAATATAAGATTGTTAGAGCATAATAAAAGCAATGATAAGCATGAAAAATATTGTTAGAGCATAAAAAAAAGATAGTCCAACATGTGATCTACCCGAAGCACCTATAATACCCTCATCATGGCCACGAGGATCAAAATTACGCAAAAAAAGTTGTAAAAGCAACACATCCGCTTATTTTTTAATGACATAAAAGACTAGTATAACATAAAAACTATTTTTGAACTTTTGTTATAATTAAAAATCACATTAATACTTACTCTATAATTTTGAGATAGGTGCATCAATTCAGTTGCCCTCTTTTGTGACTCAAGAGTCAGAGGGAATATAGATGCCAATTGAGCCACTCTTTTTCCAATTTTTTGGAGTCATTTTTAATTGCAGAGGTCGGGTCATCACAAATACTGAAATAAACATCCAGGTCCTCGTCAAAGGACTCCTCTTGAGGGACTGTGGGTTCCTTTCCCTTTCTCTGCTGACCACCTGTCTGTGACAACAATATTACTAACACTATTAGAATTAATCTGAAATGGTGACGAAAAGAACATAATAAAAACACTATTTAACATTTTGCTTCTATCTAATTTGTAGTACAATAACAAAGAGGTTTACCTACTGGGAAGAAGTGCGTGCGAGATCATCATTGTCCCCTCTATGTGGCTGCTCCATATTGTGGCCCTGGGTTATTATTTAAAGTTAACCAATAATTAGAACAGACTAATTTAATAAATTTCATTATAAGGTGATGATGGAGATGAGGTGGATGGTGAGGAGACTCTCTAGATGTGGCTGGCAAAAAAACTCAATTATTTAATGGTACATAGTACGTACCTGCACCCCCATTATAGTGACATTATTTGTATCTATGTAATTCAATTTGTAATCAATAAGAAGCTCTTCCCTTGCACGTATTGATTTTATCGCACATACAAATACATGATTTCCCTCGCACATCTCAAATATGCAATTGGGTTTCTTAATAGTTGACAAAGGTCACGTACTATTTATAAAACATACAATATTCCCTTATTCTTTTGGCCTTCCATCAATGTATATAGCCACTCTTTTACTTTGTTCATTGTCTTTTTGTTGAATATAATTTATCGAGAGTGCATACCTACACATACTTTTTTATATTGAACAATTCACATCCAACTTTTATAATTGTAACAAGGTCCAACATACTCCATCAATTCGACTACTTTTTTGTAAGAGACCTTTATGCCATCCATGGAAAATAGGCCCAAACCATGTATTGATGATGGTGCAATGCAATATATCTTGCCTTTAACACTAAAATCAATGTTTATTGGAGGAAGTTCCTTGGGGATCCATTGTTTATGTAGATATTGGTACCTAAAGGGCACCTCGATGTCACCTTTTCTCTCATCATCATAAGAACATGACCCACCTTGAGAAAGGAAAAATGTCATGCTTTTATTGAATTTCATTCTAGTCTTTTGACATCTAGTTGATCTTCCTAATTCAGATATACCACATGACTCACTTTCTTCTTCCATTCCTATATTTCCTTCGCTCGAGGAAGACACATATGATAAATACCTATTTTATTCTACCTGCACTCCATCAAATGAGAGAGATAGCAAGTAATACAAGATATTTTGCAAATTCTGAAATACATTAATCTCTATAGGGTGTATTGACTTATACATGTCGATCCATGAGAATAGGTATGCCTATCTAATGCTTTTTGAGGGTGCAGGGAACATCAAATGGAGGCAAATTGAGACCACAAATGAAGGCAAGTTGTTGATTGAGGGTGTAGGGAACATCACCCATTAGTACTTTTATCGAATTGTAAATTTCAATTTCAACCATTCCATGAATATAGAACATGGATGTAATCTTAGAAAATAACAAAATGTAGACATGACAGATTACTTATTTTGTTATTCTACATTACTTAATATTTCAGTGCACATTCCACCTGCAACTTGATCAAGTCTTGTTTGATGCTTCAATTTTGTGTTGGTTGTCCTATAGAAGTACACAATTTTTGTTTTCAGAAAACTCCAAAAGATTTTATCAGAGAAGTTATATGCACAAGTGACAAACATGCAGATTTGACCAAGAACTACTAGGATCTTGACCCATCAACAAATGTGTTGGAATTAATGGGAAGTAGTATTGAGAGGGGAGGGGTGAATCAATACCTCTAAAACTTTTAACACCTTACACAATTCATCATTAGTAATCTTTCAATTCTGATTTACCAACCATTACTGTCATTCTTTCTTATGTATATATTGCTTTTTCATAATCTTTCATAGTTTTCTATAATTCATAGAAACATTCATGAATTTGATAAACACATAACATAATATATGGTATCGCAGAAAAATCCTGTTAGGAAGTAAAAACTGTGGTGGGGATGGCACCCACAAAACTTCACTATCTGCAGAATGGAAGGGAGCCGATTAAGGCTTACAATTTGATCACTTCTGATGATCTACCCTATTAAGAGTATTAAGGTGGAGACCTGTTAAGATCT
>MU224342.1:2829796-2863754 GCA_018584345.1 Thuja plicata
GATACAAGAAGTACTAAAGAAACACTCAAGTAAATTTGTAGCCAAAATAAGGGCTTACAAAGTACTAGAGAACAAGTTTATAGAACTGGATTCAATGACAGAAACCAAATGGAGACATCTCTTGGATATACCGACAGAGTCAGCAAGTGTTGAGAAGCAATTACTTCTCACAAACACACCTCACAGAGAGGAGGATACAGATAATGCAAGTCCTCAGCATATTGCTCTGGACAATCAAGAAAGTGATGATGAGCCTATTAACTTAGATACAGGCATGGATGATATTATCCAAGATATCACTCACTATGATTCTGAAAATGATCCAAAGAAGAAAATGATGTAATGTTTATCACACTTAAGGATCAACAAAGCCATCAAGTACTGAAGACATCAGATGGTAAGATAATTGACATTACTGATGAAAAAGTGCATGACACTTCAATGATGCACTCAAAAGTACAAGACCCTACAGAAGCTATACAAAAATATGAGGATGTCACTACTGACAAGGCACTAACCAACGAGTGGGACATCAATACTAACAAAGCCCAAATCATAACTCAAAGTAACATGCATGTCCTAATGAAGGAAATAAACTTACTAGAGGGCAATGAGGGATCAAATGAAAAGGAACCAAGCACACTGAAAGACAAGGGTGATGAAGAAGCCAAAAGAAAAATAGATACAACTGTAGAGAAAGCTACAACCAATGATTAGAAAGATACATCTACTGATCAGGATAAGGAAGAAAATCAAAAGGAAATAGGGGACAAGCCTTCATAAAAAGGTGAAGAAGGAAAGAAGGATGAGATAGCAAATAAATCAGGAGCACATTCTGCAGAAACACCCAAGGTTAATGAAGAGACATCTTCACATAACCGACAGGTGAAAAATAAGTAGAAAACACAAGATGCATCATCAACAAAACCTTCCCCAAGCAATTCAGAGCGAACAAATGAACTAGCTATGGTAGTTCATACTTCTACATCCCCTCAAATCTCAAAGAAGAAGAAAGGAAAGAATAAAAATCCAGTAACTCTGGATGAAATCATTGAGATTCTAGTCTATGATCCAAGGCAATTAGATCCAATAGAATTGAAAAAATATGCTAAGCTCTGTGAAAGAAAATCCATTCAAGACAAGCTGAAGAGAGAGGCAAAAGAGGCCAAGGTACTGGAAGTAGCAAGAAATATACTTCAACAAATTGTACCAGACATAGATATTGATCAAAATGCTCCAATTATTGATCAACTGGTCATACTCACAAAATCATTAACATCTTAGAATACCGATGCTGAGAAGACTATGGAAGAAAGACTTGAACAAAAGTATGAATTCAAGCTCACAGAGAAATTAAGACAGGAAGTGGCACTGAAAAAGGTCAAGCAATCTGAAATGGTAAGTACAACTGACCCAATTTTATCAGAATCTGTTACCTTAATCAAGAAATTGTGCACTTTAGATCAACTCACTAAGGATTATACCGACAAGATAGCAAAAATAGATGCTTATCTTCAGTCCAGTGCACAAAATCTAGCCAACACAGAAGAAGCACTTAAATTGCACAATCAACAAATCATACATGCAAGGAAATAGAGACAGGACATTCAGCTTGTAGAGATGAAGTACAGAGATGAGGTCAATGAGCTCCAAGTTAAGCTCTTACTGACACTTACACTCCTGCAACAAAATATGACACAGGCAAATACTCTAATTGCCACCCCAGAAATGTCTGTCCTAGACAACATTTATGATATGCACGCAAGACTAGAGCTACAACACATGGCACTAGAACAGTTGAAAGAAAACTGGGAGAAACTAATGGAAGATATCAAAATTACCCATTATAACATATTTGACACATTGTAAGTTACACAATTTTGGCATATTATAAGTTGTACATTTTTGTCATCAATATCAAAGAAAGGGGGAATTTGATATGTACATCACCTTAGTTAAAAGGATGAAATTATATGTATAGTAAACAAAAGGGGGAAATAATGTACATAAAGAAATCAAATAGTATACATGTACATATTCATACACTGTACCGATGCACACAGTAAGTGGGAGTCATATTATGACAAGGATATAAACATGGTGTAATAATTTCAGTATTATGCACATATCAGTTTTTGATACTAATGTCAAAGGGGGAGATTGAAGGCATTATATTTTGTCATTAGTATGCTTAGATAAAAACATGATCTGCACCAACGGTTTACTCTACAACGAAAGACAGGGCACAACACTATCCAACGCCAAGGTTACCCGACAAACACTGTTAAGTATTACCCGATGACAAAAAGGTAAAAGATAGTCGACGAGTAACAACAGTGCTAACCAACAGTATAGAAAAGAGAGGAACCCGACAGATACAGGGAACCTGATGAACATTTTAGTCAAGGAACACTGACAGACTACAAGTTCAAACTGACGATCAAGAACTGACAGTCAGTTACATTCCGTGAAAAGTGGATTTGACTTTCCACGTCAGATAAATCACTGAAGTTGTATTTATCACTTCTTGATTTTCTTTTAAATCCATTATGTGTGGAGGAAGCAAAGTAATTTTTATTTTTTTAATTAGTTTTACTATTTTAAAATATGCAAACTAAAGATCAAGGTAAAGTTGTAAACCTTGGATCTGAGAGTTGACATTGTGAAATGTGAATTCCAAGATAGGTCAAATAATTGTATAAATAGGTGCTCAATCCATTGAGAATAGTTGTTGTTCAATGAAGCTAGTAGCCACGAAGAGCAACTAAAGACCAGACAGAGAATTCATGCAGAAGACCACAAATAGAATCTAATCACTTTTCAAGAATAGAACAGAGGCTACTGACAAGCAGAGAAAAGGTATTCATCAATCACTTAAGGTGATATTATTATGAAAAAAGCTTTAATGGATCTATAAATTAGCAATAGTAGATTGCATACAATCAGGTCAACATTTGTACTCATTCTAACAAGTGTAGTACACTAATGAAATCCTTTCAAGAAAGGTGGGCTTAACGATCCTATTGTAAATCTCATAGCTGAGTGCACACTTAAATCAGTGTTGCTAAAGCTCTTAACAAAGTAGATCTTAACAGGTCTCCACCTTAATACTCTTAACAAGGTAGATCATTAGAAGTGATCAAATTGTAAGCCTTAATCGGCTCCCTTCCATTCTGTAGATAGTGAAGTTTTGTGGGTGCCATCCCCACCGCAGTTTTTACTTCCTAACAGGATTTTTCTGCGATACCATATCTTGTGTTATGTGTTTGTCAATTTCATTAAAATTTCTATGAATGATTGAAAACTATTAAAGATTGTGAACAAACAATAGATACATAAGAAAGAATAACAGTAATGGTTGGTAAATCATAATTGAATGATTACTAATGATGAATTGTGTAAGGTGCTAAAAGTTTTAGAGGTACTGATTCACCCCTCCCCTCTAAATACTACGTCCCATTAATTCCAACACAGCTCACTAATAAGGTATGAGCTATATCTACCATCTTTCCAAATTCAGAAAGCATGTTCATATGAAATAACTTTGAAAGTTCAGGAAAAATGAGGACAATTATGGCTCTCAATAGTTTCACTAGGTTTTCACCTTAAAGATCTTTTTTCATGAGACAGTAGTTTTTTCAGTTGTTCATAAAGATTTCTAGTCTCATCATTCTCTTGAAAGATATCAGTAATAGTAGCAATTTTTGAATTTTGTATGAAATCCCCAGTTACCATAGATAACTCAGAAAGTGAGACAAGTTTAGTGTGATGTATTTTTGTAAGGTAAGAAATGAGCTTTTATGAAATGTGGATTATTTAACATAAAATACCTTACATTTAAATATGTTATGTGGGTAAATAAGATGTTATCCTTCTATTCTTAGATATGCAAATGAAAGATCCAAATTGATTAACCCAAAAGGAAGGATCAATGCATAAAAGATTTCATCATTCGGAAATAAGATTAAGAAGGAAGATCTTAAGTACCTGTTTATTTATTTGAATGTGAAATAGATTTAGATAGATTGATAACCTTAATTTAATTGAATATGAGAAATGAACTAACCTTGAAATATTGTAGATCTGAATAATTCTATTTTCTGAAGCCTGTGTTGAGTTTCTAGAAAATCTGAGACCAAATCTGGAATAGAAACGCAGAGACGAACAAAACCCAGAAATATTTTTTTGTTCTGAGATATTTCCAATTTGTACCCTCAAGTCAATGTCACCATTGGCCAGAATTTTTGATTGCACTCTAGGGAAAAATTGACATAAAAAGTCTCAAACTAAAATTCTATTTCAGATCCTAGAAGTTTTCCAAAAAGGGTATCCAAATCCCTGTCCCGATCTGCTATTCCAAACTTCTACCTACAAGAAAAATGGTTTGTTTTTTGCGGGGAGGGGTTTTCCTTGGTCAAACCCCAGTTTTGGAATAACCTCAAATATATAATTAAAATTATAGAAATAAACAAAGTAAATGAAACAATTCACCTTGATCGTGTAAAAGTCCTTGTGGAGGATTCAAATCCTTGAACCCACAAGTATGGATGCACCAAATGGATGTAGAATGTAGAATGGAGAATGTAGGATGTCTTCAATCAATTTCTTGTAGATCTTCAACACAAATCTTGAATGGGGTTTTGAATTAGAAGAGGCTTGGAGGAATGTAGATGGAGAAATCTTCAACAAGAGGGCTCCATGGAGCTTGAATCCTTTAATGGCCACCAATGGATCTCCTTGATGAAAATGAGTGCTTGAGAAGTGCTTGAGAATGGATGAACGCTTCAATGGCTACTTGGCTTGCTTCAAATCTTGCTTCTTCACCTTTGGAATTCACTCTTCAAGTCTTTGAAATTTCTTACGATTATGCTTGATGATCATAGTTCATGGTTAGAGAAAATGAGAGGAGAAAGCTTCCTTTTATATAAAATTAGGGCACAATCATCTAGAGAGGCTGACATAGGAGAATTAAATTTTAATTGGACCCATGCCCCTATAAGAGGACCTATGTTAAATATAATTTATGATTTGTTGTCCCGAAGTCTGAAACAGCCGACCCGAAAGCGGGAATTGATTTTTTCCAAAGACCGACATCTGAAAACCCTGAGATTCTAAAATTTGAACGCCAGGCCAGGAAAAGCTTGATTGTGACCTAGGTCAAGGTCAAGGTCAACCTTGACCCTGAGGTCAAAGTTATCATTTCTCAGTTTGGGGTGCCAGAAATAGGTTGGAAAGAGGGTATGGTTACCTTGCCTAATGAGAACTTATGTCCCATTGTGAACCATACAAGGAAAAAAGTGTAACTTGAAAGATGGAGTTGAACTACCTAGTGAATGTGGCTACTCACTAGTAAACCCATCAAGGAGATCCATTCTTAAGGACACCTTCTGACCTTAAGGGATCAAAACATTGTAATTTGAAACTGGAGGGATCAAGAGATTCGTGTAAATTTAAACTAGATGGATCAAGAGATCCTAAAAAGTAAAATGTCCATGCTTTAAGGATTAGCCTTTAATCCATAAAGGGAAAAGGTTTTAGGTTTTGAAAATATTTTGAACGTGTGTGTGTGCAAAAGGTGAGTAGAGCGTATGCCCCTACATTAAATTCATTGCTAACACTTTAACAGGAGAAATGGATTTGACAGAAACATAAACAACTCTACTGATTACGTTTCCACTATGAGATGCCCCCAAACAAAGACAAAGCAAGGGAAATATCACATAAACATACAAAGAACACAGAAGGGATCTACCTACTATGGGGTTAGTATGATCATAAGAGAACATGTACATATAGATATGATATTATTGCAAACGAATTGACATCATTCCCCAAAGAAAGTAGAACTATAATCATAATGGAGGAACGAAAACTCAAGAGTTACGAAGAAGGGTCTTTTTGGACCACAACATGGAGACCAAAAAGAATCATTGCTACCATGTCACATATCCAAGCAAACTACACAAGGAAAACATTTACGAACAATAGCACAAGTACAACATAACATGAAAACAACATATAGAAGAATAAAGATACATATAGAGGAATTATACAACATGTTTGATTCCTTTATCACCTTGCACCAACAAAGTAATAAGGGTCGTATAAAAGAATCTAACAAACATTTAGCAAACACATTACGGGAGAAGCACAGTACAACATGCAACAAAAAAATGGCTACCATGAAGGATAAGCCAATCAGGAGCATTGCCTACTCTCCCCATCTCGGTTTATATAATTTAGGGAAGATGGGTAACTCACAAGACGGACTATATCCAATACAGTAGGAATAATAGCCAGTTCCAAACAAGGATCCTCTTGAGAATCGCATTGCTCGATACTAGGTGTAATTTTCAATTGAGTTGAAAGCATATGAGGTAATTCATTGTCAATATAAATGGTCTCATATTCATCACTAAGATCAATAGGATCATCTAAAGTATCTTCCTCATCAAGATTAATTAAAATAGAATCTAAGATGTGAATAGGATCATCATACTCATTCATCTTAACATCAATGTGAATACTAAATTCTTCCAACACATCAGGAATAGGTTGATCCAAAGGACGTAAAGAATTTTAACGAAGAGAAGCACGGGCCCTAGCATTAGCTCTACACTTCTTACGACATTCGTTAGCAGATTTATTACATTTTACTTTGTTTGACACATGTGGAGAACTAGGAGAAATAACCAATGATTCCTTCACATGTTCTGTAGGAGGAATGGTAGGATTCTCAGTAGGCTAAGAAGCAACACTGGGAGATTGAGTAATAGAGTTAGCATTAATGGATAAAGTAGGTATAGAAGGAGTGGGAAAAATACCACGGTTAAGATCTATCTGAGGCATGCTTAACTCGAAAATCTTGCAATGTTTATAGGCTTGATATGAACAAAAAAGGTTCTCAGGGTGAGGAGGACATGAAATAGGTAATGAGGGCCAAAAGAAATCAAGAGTAGCACAATCTCTAGGCCTAGAAGGTTGATATAGAGTATGATTAATCTTTTTTACTTCTCCGTTATGAATGAACTTAAGACATTTTTTAATAGGAGAAGAAATAGCATGCATAGAAGTTATCCAAGGCAAACCAAATTTGACTTGAAATTGTTCATATGTAGGAACAATAATGAAGGTAGTATCTACAACCTTGCAACAGAGTTCAACAGGCAAGTTAATAGAACCAAGTGCAGGATAGAGAAAACCATTACAAGTTTGGATCCATGCATTCGATGGATCATAACAATCACGTTGAAGGATTTTCATAAAATGATTTTCCTTAATAATGACATTTATTAAAGATGTAGGATCAACAAGACAACAACACGTAGGTATCTTAGCAATCCTGGCATAAATATAAAGGGGACCATCAGGAGCCTTAATAGTCTTAGAATCATCAAAGGTAATTGAAATTTCCCGAGGCCATTTATCCTTAATTTATTTCTGAGGTTTAGATGGAACTTGAATTTGAGGTCGAGGTGAACGATCTTGAACAATAGGTTGAGATGCAACAAAACTCTCCACAGGATTAACAATGTGATTAAGATCATCCATCTTTGAATCATAAATGATATACACAGAAGATGGTTGAGCGATGGTATTAGTATCATGTGTAGGTAGAGGATTTGTATAGATTTGAAGGTTTTGATTAGGAGGAGAGACAAAAAATTTCCCATTATTATCAATAGATAAAGCATTAGAATCAATTAATTCTTGAACTTTATGCTTTAGAGAATAACCATTTTCAGTATCATGACCATTCTAGCGATGGTATTGGCAAAAATATTTAGAATCAAAGGATTTTGAAGCTATGGTAGTAGGAAGGAGAGGTTGAATTGGAGGCAAGGTAATCATATTAGCACTTAACAACCTACTCATTTGAATGTAAAGATTCAGAGAGAGGAGTAAACGTACGATTCATACGAAAACTAGTGGATGCAAAAGTGGCATTGTGAGATGCAACAACAACTTGATCAGCAACCGCATTTGTCTATTTATTAATCTTGATGTAGTTGTTAGGTTTCTAAAATTTATTAGGATTACGATCATTGTCACTCTTATCAACTAGAATAGGAGCCATTGGAGTGTTGCTCTCAAATTGACTCACTTTTAATTGATAATAATGAAGTGTTGCACAAAGTTGTTGAAAAGAGGTAAATTCACTAAGCATAATCTTATCTCTAATATCCTTTTGTAAATTTGAAATAAAAATGTGTTGAATATCAATATCAAGAATAGGATAAGAAATCTAAGCATACAAATGCTTAAATCTACCAATGAAATCAGTCAATTTTTCTTTAATGTTTTGTTTACAATGCATTAAATCAGTTAAGGAATTTTGTGGACCAATGTTATTTTGAAATTGTTGAATGAAGGTATTAGCAAGTTTAGGAAAAGAATCCATGGAATAAGAAGGTAAAGAACAATACCATTGCAAATCCTTATCACAAAAGGTTCTAGAAAATAGTTTAGCTAAAATCCTATGGTCATGAGCATAATCATTACAAAGGATTTGAAATGTTTTAACATGAGTAACATGATCGCCTTTACCATTGTAATTCTCTAGACGAGGCATATTGGCTTGTTGAGGGATAGTGGTATGAATAATGTCTAAAGATAAGGGACTACCCATGTCACATGTAGGAATGCTAAACTTGGATAGAGTTAAGGATGCAAGTTGTTGTTGTAAAGATGACACAGTCTGAGCCAAACTAATAATTGTGGAATCATTAGAAGACATAGGTGGCATAGAAATATTACGAACACTAGGAAAAGTGTAGGAATCAGTAGGAATAGAAGACACAACCAGTGGAACACTTGGAACCATGGTTGGAAGAGGATTAGTATAAGTAAAAGGTATACTGTGATATGAAGGTTGTGAGGTAGGTAGAGATACCAGTGGAATACTTACATGAATAGATAAAATTGGGAGAGATGTAGTCATCAAAGGAGGAGTATAAGTAGGAATGATAGATAAAGGAATAGAAGAAGGTCCCTCACTAATGATAGGGGGATTAAATCCTAAATATTGAGCCTCTTGAGCTAAAGGTTTAACATTTGAATGCACAAGATGAGTGATACCACACAAGAAATTAACACCTTGATCACTATCACGAAGGACTTTCTTAAGAGCCTCTACAGCTTGGATGGAATCTTGATTATGGTTTTCTTGAATAAGCTGATTTCCCATTTTATCAAGTTCGGTTAAAAGTTTTTTCCCTTGTTCAGGAGGAACTATTAAAGCATCTTCCTCATCATGAGATGAGTGAGAAGAGTTATGCTCCATAGAAGGATTGTAATCATGAGTATTCAAATTTTGATCCAGGATCCTATGGAAAGGAGAGGAAGATTTGGGATCAAAGGAACCCATGAGTGTATGGCTTCTTCTGGTTAGGATAGTATAAGTAGGACTAGAGGTGGTAAAGCTCATGCACCAATGCATTGTAAATGAACTAACTTAGAAAACAAAGAGTTTGATTTTAATTTCTTGAAAGGGAAATGAAAGAACATAAAAGAAAGCTAATCTAATATGTATGTAAGATCTAACATAAAAGACGTAAATCTAACACCAAAAAGAAAGACTTGTCTATAGCGGGTTCACCAAAATGTAAGGTAAGAAATGAGGGTTTATGAAATGTGTATTATTTAACATAAAATACCTTACATTAAAATATGTTATGTGGGTAAATAAGATGGTATCCTTCTATCCTTAGATATGCAAATGAAAGATCCAAATTGATTAACCCAAAAGGAAGGATCAATGCATAAAAGAATCCATCATTCGGAAATAAGATTAAGAAGGAAGATATTAAGTACCCATTTATTTATTTGAATGTGAAATAGATTTAGATAGATTGATAACCTTAATTGAATTGAATATGAGAAATGCACTAACATTGAAATATTGCAGATCTGAAGAATGTTGTTTTCTAAAGCCTGTGTTGAGTTTCTAGAAAATATGAGACCGCATCTGGAATAGAAACGCAGAGATGAACAAAACCTAGAAATCTATTTCTATTCTGAGATAGTTCTGATTTGTACCCTAAATTCAATGTCATCATTGGCCAGAATTTTTGATTGCACCCTAGGGAAGAATCTACCTAAAAATTCTTAGACTGAAATTCTGTTTTCGAATCCCGGTACTTTTCTGAAAAGGGTATCTGAATCTCCATCCTGATCTACTATTTCAAACCTGTACCAGCAATAAAAATGGTTTTTTTGGGGGGGGGAGGGGTTTGCCTTGGAAAAACCCCACTTTTGATATTAACCTCAAATATATAATTAAAATTGCAGAAATAAACAAAGTAAATGAAACAATTCACATTGCTCATGTAAAATTCCTTGTGGAGGATTCGAATCCTTGAACCCACAAGTATGGATGCACCAAATGGATGTAGAATGTATAATGGAGAATATAGGATGTCTTCAATCAATTGCTTTTAGATCTTCAACACCAATCTTGAATGGGTTTTTGAATTGGAAGAGGTTTGGAGGAATGTGGATGGAGAAATCTTCAACAAGAAGGCTCCATGGAGCTTGAATCCTTCAATGGCCACCAATGGATCTCCTTGATGAAAATGAGTGCTTGAGAATTGCTTGAGAATGGATGAATGCTTCAATTTCTACTTGGATTTCTTCAAATATTGCTTCTTCACCTTTGGAATTCACTCTTCAAGTCTTTGAAATTTCTTGCAATTATGCTTGATGATCATAGTTCATGGTTAGAGAAAATGAGAGGAGAAAGCTTCCTTTTATATGAAATTAGGGCACAATATTCTAGAGAGGCTAACATAGGAGAATTAAATTTTAATTGGACCCATGCCCCTAGAAGAGGACCTATCTTAAATATAATTTAGGCTTTATTGTCCCGAAGTCCGAAACAGCCGACCCGAAAGCGAGAATTAACTTTTTCCAAAGACCGACATCTAAAAACCCTGAGATTCTAAAATTTGAACCCCGAGCCTGGAAAAGGTCAATTGTGACCTAGGTCAAGGTCAAGGTCAACCTTGACCCAAAAAGGTTGACCTTGACCCTGAGGTCAAAATTCCAATTTATCAGTTTGGGGTGTAAGAAATAGGTTGGAAAAAGTGGAAATGGGGCAGAACAGGGGGATAAATCCATATCAAAGTCAGGAACCCATTCAAGGCACTTGAAATGACCCCAAACCACTTTCTCAGAAGGCTAAACCAGTCCACCATAGAAGTGCTTCCATTTTCCGACTATACAATTTTGAACAAAAAATAAACATTTATATCAAAATAATCACTATAACAAATCACTATTTTCACTATTTTGGACCAGCCAATGTCATGGAGGGCAGGTAGTTTTAGATCAAAATAATAAAAAAAACAATGGAGTTCACTGTCACGAAAGTACTTGATTGTTAACATTCACTGCTAAAAATTACACCCTAAGGGCACAAATTACATTTTTCCCTATTATTTGAAATAAGTAATAAACCCTAAAAATCATTCAATCAGATATGAGCTCTAAATGATTATTATATTATATATTTAATATAAAAATAGTCTATACGTTTATCACATAGATCACTACAGAATTTAGTTTGTATTCAAAAATGTTGGAGGAATGAAGAAAATAAATTATTACCTTGTATATGTAGATAGAAATTTTCTGCTTCAATGTTTATCAAAGATCAAAGATCAAGAAAGTGGAGCCATTACACAAGACATTACACCCCAGCTAGTTACACTATCTTCGCACTCAACTTTGACCTCAATTTCACTTCGTCCTGCTCCTTTTCTCTCTTCAAAATTAAAAATCAAAATGATTTGGTTTCACTTTTTTTTTATGTATACCCGCATACGTCAGCATTTCGATGGTCTACTTAAAACCCATTAGAATTGTGACACTATCGGGGACTATTACAAAAAAAATTCATTCGTCAGAAGTTGTCATCAATATTTGGCCCCAAATGTAGTAGTGATGCATTCTTAGCTAATTAGAGAACATTTCATTTTCTTAAAGGATCATATGAATTGAGAATTGTCATGACTTTAGCTTAAGATGCATATTAATGTTTGCATATCATTTTGAAACTTCCATTTTAGTATTGAATCGTCAATCATCTAATGAATATTCTGAGAGAAATATCATAGATAGATTAAACTCTTGCTAAATAGGAAGCAATATATCGATTTCCTTTGGTTTATAATGTCGTTCAATTGATTTTGATGTTGCTAATCATTTATCTTATGACATATTTAAGTGTTATGTTGTAGATTCTTGCAATTATAATATTCACACATACATTTTTGGTGCCCACAATGGGGTCGAGCCCTAGATTTTACCTCTTTTTGAGAAAATTCTCGTCATTCTAACTCTCTATCTGATAGGGAAGATCTACATCTGGTGAGAAGGATCACATCCTATGACATATTGAAGTGTTATGTTGTAGATTCTTACAAGTATAATATTCACACACATTTTTGGCGCCCACCGTGGGGTCAAGCCCTAGATTTTACCTCTTTTTGAGAAAATTCTTGTCATTCTAACTCTTTGTCTGATAGTGCAGATCTGCATCTGGTGAATAGGATCACATCCTGTGAATGGGATCACACCCAGTAAATCCTGGCTCACATCCTAGAAATCTAGGATTACATCTGGTGAGCATCACATTTAGTTAATTCAGGGTCACATTTAGGGTCCTTAATCACATTTAGTGAATCCTGGATCACATTTAGTAAAGGCTCGCATTTAGTTGAATTTTTGGATCGCATATGGTGTCCTGATTTTCATAATTAGTTTATTTCTAATTATTAATGGGTGAATTTGATGCCTTTGAGTGATTTTAAGTAGCCAACATTGTTTGCGGGATGTTTGACAAAGAGTACACAAGTCAAAGATGACAAAAAACTACTAATGTGTGGTTTTTCAAGCTGCCTAAAGGAAAGAAATTAAACATCATGTTTGTTTCAATTGATTTATAGGAATTTAATTAAATTTGAAGTCAATTTTGAATCTAATCAGAGGTTTATGCTCTTTTCCCTTTGGGAAAATCAAAAACTCAAAAGTTATATTTCAATTTGAGGTTAAATTTGAGGAAATTAACATTGCATGATGTGTTTGATAGGAGAAAATGACATGGATAGGAGAGTATTCTCTTCTCCCTAATGGAGAATCATAAATCTAGACTTCAATGTTGCCAATCCTCTTTACTTTCTTTAACCTTTAGATGGACCCGCTGGTTGAGGAAAAAATCTCCCAAGAATGACCCACGTGAGAATGAGGTGTGAGCCACACAACTCCAACTCTCATTAATAAAATTTACTTCTTGGGGTCAAAGCCTCATAAATCGAATGTCATTTTTGCTTATACTCGTCTCACATCTAACACAAAGTAGGGCCTTATGGTCTCAATCATGTTTGTGTGACTGCTTGTGCTAAGATGCTTTGTGGGGCTATATGCCTGAATCGCGCTTACATGGACGTAAATGATACAACTGAATGGAGACCCATACTAGAATATATAGCATAGAATCAATGCAATTCACCCCTAAAAGGTGATAATATTTGTGCAAGGTGGATAGTAACCTCCCCCAGATACTCATCATATCATGCCCTCATTAGCGCTTGGATTTGGATAATACAACATCATGACGTGAGCCATTGTGTGCTTGGTGATGGTCGTATTTTAATTAGCTCTTGAGTGTGTATCTGAGTCTACGAGCAAATATTTTCATGCTAAGCCAATTTCATAGGGAGAGATGTGCTTGGAGCCTAACAAAACTTTCTTGGTGTGTGTGAATTTCAAACAAAAGATAAACATCACAAATCTATCACCTCTCAGACAGTTGCAGACAGTTACAAACCTTCAAACTCACAAAAATTTAGCAGAAAAACCGTGGTATCAGACAATTTTTCTCATTTTTCAACCAAGTGGAAAACATAGACAAAATCTGTTAGAAGATCATGTTTGGTATTTAGGATAGCATCTGGTGAACGCAGTCACATTTAGTTAATCTAGGATCACATCTTGTAATTTAGGGTCACATCTGGGAAATGAGATTCATTAAAGGTCGCATCCAGGAAGTTGATCTTAGGGAAGATTCACACCTGGTCATTTTAGGATCTCATTTGAGGGCTCACATCTGGGGAAGAGAGTGTTTTTTCACATGTCAAAATTTGGATATTTGTGTTTCGGATCCCTTTTTGTCTCTTAGTTAGGTTCAGTTGTCATTCTCATTAAATCTAGAAGTTTTCACCAGTCAAGTTGCAAGTGCACCTCACATGCTTTCTAGGTCTTTGAACAATTGTTCCCAAGTCATTTTGTCATTTCATTCTCAAATTTATTTTGTTCCTAGCTCACTATTAGGTTATTCTAACCCTCTGATGCTAGAACTTATCACTTGGTCTTATCAAACTCTCATTCACATTTCTATGGACAAATGCACTTGGACAATTTCAAACCCTTTTCAGACATTGGAACACTTTGACAAGATTTCTATTATGCTTTCATGGTTAACACGAGACACAATATGTTGGAATGACTATGGAAAGTTGGGACTGAGAGGGGAGGGGTGAATTAGTACCACTAAAACTTTATAACTAAAACTGTCTATAAACCATATACTGTTGCTTGTTTTTTACCGAGTTCATAACTTTGAAATGAAAGTAATATAAAATGTATAAAACATCACATCAAAACAATAAACAATAGAACTCATAACACCATGATTTTGGTAACGCAAAAATCCTTTGTTAGAAGACAAAACTACAGTGGGGATGACATCCACAACCATCACTAACTGCAGTATAAAGGGTGCTCGGTTAGAGCTTACAATGTTTAGCCATTTTGATAGCTTACTTGGTTAAGAGTATAAAAAGACTTTTTAGGTCTACCTGGTTAGAGGAATTTTACAAACTCTAAACTTAGAGATGTACCCTGTTAAAGGATTTACAAATATAAGATCGGTTAAGGTCTACCCAGTATTGGGATTTAAATCTCTCTATACAATAGTATCAATAACTCAATAATGTCTTTAAAATGCATCAAATGTAAATGTTTTTAAGACTCTATGTACTCTAATATGTGTTATCTTAATCTCAAACTATAATAGTGTTCTGTTCTTCTCTGTTGTATCTAAATTTTTGCTTGGTACTCTATGCTCTTCTCTTTGTTCTTCAAATAAATCCTTTTAACTTTTTCAACAATAACAATAACTCTTAACAACTTTCTTCAACAATATCAACCTCCTCTATGCTCTCTGCTTTGTAAATCATCCATTGTTTATAATAGTTTATGCCTCTTAATCTTATGTGGTAGGTTGATGTGAATTGTTCTTAACTGTTAGATATTCTTCTCCGCTCGGTGACGATGTCACTTTTATCTCGGTACTTTTTTTTCTTGGTACTAGAAAACTTTCTTTTGTCGCTTGATCTATACCTTATATCTTCACTCTAATTTATTTGAATCGTTTATCATGTAACAAACTATTATAAATGATTGTAATAATGTAATTAATGTTAGAATTAATGGGAAGTAGTACTGAGAGGGGAGGGGTGAATCAGTACCTCTAAAACTTTTAACACCTTTCTTGATTTATCATTAGTAATAATATATTACTATATTACCGACCATTACTGTTGTTCTTTCTTATGTATGTATTGTTCATTCATAATATTTAATGGTTTGCATCAATCATAGAAACATTCATGAAAATTATAAACACATAACACAAGATATGGTATCGCAGAAAACTCTTGTTAGGAAGTAAAAATTGCGGTGGGGATGGCACCCACAAAACTTCACTATCTGTAGAATGGAAGGGAGTTGGTTAAGGCTTACAAATTTATCACTTCTGATGATCTACCCTGTTAGGAGTATTCAAGTGGAGACCTATTAAGATCTACTCTATTAAGAGCTTTAGCAACACTGATTTAAGTGTGCACTCAGTTATGAGATTTTTAAATAGGACAGTTAATCCCACCTTTCTTGAAAGGATTTCATTAGTGTACTACACTTGTTAGAATGAGTATAAATGTTGACCTGACTACATACAATCTATAATTTCTAATTACAGATCCAGTAAAACTCTCAAAATTATAATATCACCTTAAGTGATTGATGAATACTTTTTCTCTGCTCGTCGGTAGCCTCTGTTCTATTCTTGAAACTGACTTGATTCTATTTCTGTCCTTCTGCATGAATTATCTGTCTAGTCTCTAGTTTCTATCGGTGGCTACTATCTTCATTAAACAACAACTATTCTCAATGGATTGAGAAACTATTTATATAAGTATTTTACCTTTCTTGGAATCACGTATTACAATGTTAACTCTTAGATCCAAGGTTTACACCTTGACCTTGATATTTAGTTTGCATGTTTTAAATCAGTAAAACTAATTAAAACAATAATAAATACATTTCTTCCTCCGCACATAATGGATTTAAAAGTAAATCAAGAAGCTATAAATAAAACTTCAGTGATTTATCTGACATGGAAAGTCAGATCCACTTTTTGCAGGATGTAACTGACTGTCGGTTCTTGGTCATTGGGTTGAATTTGAAGTCTGTCAGCATTCCTTTGTCTGAGCTGTTCATCGGGTTCCCTTTCTCTATCAGGTTCCTCTCTGTGTTGTTCTGTCGGGTTGCACTGTTGTTACTCGTCGGGTTTCCTTTAACATTTTTGTCATCGGATAACACTTAACTATTTTTGTTGGGTAACCTTAGCATCGAGTGGTGTTGTGCCCTGTCTGTTGGTGTGGATTAAACTGCTAGTGTGAATCATGTTTTTCCTTAAGTATACTAATGGAAAAATATAATTCCTTCAATCTCCCCCTTTGAAATTAGTATCAAAAACTGATATGTGCATAATACTAAAGTGTTTAGTATGAACACCATGTATGTATCCTTGTCATCATATGACTCCCCCTAATTGTATGCATCAGTATAGTATAAGTATATGTACATGTATACTATACATTCTTTGTTCTTTTCTTTGTATTTTCATATTATTTTCTCCTTGTATTTTCCTTTTTCTTTTACTATACATACTATTTCCTCCTTTTAATTGATGTGAGTGAACATATCAATTTCCCCCTTTCTTTGATACTTATGACAAAAATGTACAACTTATAATATGTCAAAATTGTGACAAAAATGTGTAACTTACAATGTGTCAAATACATTTGAATGGGTTGCCTTGACATCTTCAAGCATTTTCTCCCATTTTTCTTTCAGTTGTTCTAGAGCCATGTGTTGGAGCTCTAGCCTCGCATGCATATTATAAATGTTGTCTAGGACAGATATTTCCAGGGTGGCAATTAGTGTATTTGCCTGTGTCACATATTGTTGCAGGAGTGTAAGTGTTGGTAAGAGCTTAGCTTGGAGCTCATTTACCTCATCTTTGTACTTCATCTCTACAAATTGTATGTCTTGTATCTATTTCCTAGCCTGTATGATTTGTTCATCATGCAATTTAAGTGCTTATTCAGTGTTGGTGAGACTTTGTGCACTGGACTTAAGATCAGCATCAATTTTTGATATCTTGTCGGTATACTCCTGAGTGAGTTGATCTAAAGTGCACAATTTCTATATTAAGGTAATAACTTTTGATATGATTGGATCAATTGTACTTACCAATTCAGATAGCTTAACCTTTTTCAATGCCACTTCTTGGCTTATCTTCTCGACTATCTTGAAATCATAATTTTGTTCAAGTCTCTCTTCCATAACCTTCTCAGCATCAATATTATGAGATGTTATTACATCTGTGAGTATTACCAATTGATCAAGCATTGGAGATTTTTGATCAATATATATATCAAGTACAATCTGTTGAAGTATTCCTCTTTCTACTTCTAGTACCTTAGCCTCTTTTTCTGCTCTCTTCAATTTGTCTTGAATATATTTTCTCTCACATAGCTTGGCATACTTTTTCAATGCATTTGGATCCAATGTCCTTGGATCGCAAACTAGAAATTCAATGACTTCATCCAGAGTTACTGGATTCTTATTCTTTCCTTTCTTCTTCTTTGAGATTTGTGGGGATGCAAATGTATGAACTACCATAGATAGTTCATTTTTTCTCTCTGAAGTGGTTGGTGAAGGCCTTGTGGAAGATTCTTCTTGTGTTTTCTGCTCAGGTGGCACCTGTCGATTTTGTGAAGATGTCTCTCCTTCAACCTTGGGTGTCTCTGCAGATTTTTGTTTTGATTGTTTCTCCTTCTCATCTTTCTTTGCTTCTTCACCTTTCTTTGTTTGTGTGTCCCCTTTTTCCTTTGGATTTTCCTCCTTATTTTAGTCAATAGATGTATCTTTTCGATCATCGATTGTAACCTTCTCTGCAGTTGTATCTTTTGCTTTATTTGTAGTATCTATTGCTTAAGCATCACCCTTGTCCTTGGGTGTGCTTGTGTCCTCCACTGCAGATCCATCATTACCCTCTAGAATATTTATTTCCTTCATTAGTACAATCATATTGCTTTGAGTGGTTTCTTGGGATGTATTCAAAGTGGGGTCATGCTCATCGATTTGATCTTTTGGATCATTGACATCCTCATCTTTTTGTACTTGGTCTGTAGGGTCTAGTTCTTTGGAGTCCATGATTGAAGTGTCCTGCACTTTTTCATCAGTAACATTAACTATTGTACCATCTTATGTCTATAATTCTTGCTTCTTTTTTTGATCCTTAAGTGTGATAAATATGACATCATCTTTCTTCTTTGGATCTTTGTCAGAGTCATAGTTAGTGATGTCTTGGATGATATCATCCATGACTGTGTCTACATTTATAGGACCATTATCACTTTTAGTATTGTCCAGAGCAATGTGCTGAGGACTTGCATTTTATGTCTCCTCCTCTCTATGAGGTGTGTTAGTGAGAAGTAATTGATTCTCACCACTTTTTGACTCTGTCAGTAGATCCAGAAGTTGTCTCCATTTAGTTTCAGTCATTTTGTCCAACTCTATGAATTTGTTCTCTAATACTTTGTATGCCCTTGTTTTGGCTACAAATTTACTTGAATGCTTCTTGAGTATTTCTTTGATCTCTTCAACTTTGGATTCATAAGGCATTAGTGTCATTAGTACCCTCTCCCTCGCTTCTCTTTCAGTTTGCAGAGCATATGACCATTGTTGATATATTCTTTTACCTAGCTCTTTAGGTATTTGACTGACAAATTTTGCAGGTGCATATTTGTTCTTGATCATTGACTTTATAACTGCCTCTTGTATCTTATTCTGGTCCTCTACGTTTAGTGTATCCCATTGTCTGATTTTCTTATTAGTCATTGTACCATGTGTAGCAATGGATTCGGAAGCTTCATCAATTGTTTGATTCATATAGTTCTTCTTTGCTACATCAGGCTCATCATCTCGAATGTCTTCTATGTCATCCTTTGTCCTAACCAACCTTTTCCTTTTCTTTGGTGGTGTGTTTTTCACAGTTTTTTTCCTTGTTCTCTTAGCTGGCTTCTTCCTTATGTAGGTCCTTACTTGACCTTTCTTAAGGGGTGTTGTATCGGTTGCAACAGTTTGACTCCTTGTCCTCTACTTCTTTATAGGAGGTGGAGGTGGAGGTGTATCAGATTCAGTCTCCTCATAATCTGATTTATTTTCTTCTAGTGCCTCACTGATGGTGCCCTGTTCAATGGTTGTCTCTGGTTGTTCTTGGTCATCATCTGTTACCGATAGAATCTTCTTGAGATTCTTAACCATTTTATCCTTTTTTTTATAGTCTTCTTGATTTCTAGGCCTTGTTTTATCTTTGATTTGGCCCCTTCATAAGTTCCAAACCTTGGTTGTTTGCTATCAATGGGCTATTTATTAATGCCTCAATTGTACTTGTAGCTTGATCAATATTGATCTCATAATCCATTGGTGATAACCAAGTTGTCCTTGGTACAACTGGTTTGATATGGGTGAAATTTGTGTCTACCATAAAACATATTTCATCTTTATGTTTTTCTACAAGTTGTTCGCGAATCCTAGTCATCTCCATCATCTTTTTCTTTACCTCAAGGAAGTAGGCAGACATAACAGACTCAAAGTTGTCTCCTATTGACTTAATTAGTTCACTAATCTATTGGGTTACCAATTTGGTAGTGTCCCATTTTACTTTTCCTACTGAAGGAAAGTATTCTTGAAAATAGAAAAAGATACACATGATAAGTGAGCCGAACTTACATTTTTTGGTCTTTGTAGACCTGATTGTGTTCATGTTCTCATCAAGTTGTTTTAATAGGATCTTACATAGATCCATCTAAATTCCTTTTGTCACTATCTTGTAATTTGTGCTTACTTCTCTTGCAGAAATGTTGTTCAATCTGTTAGCTTGAAAAATTTTATACCCAACAACACATGCACCAAATTTTAGTTCTTCGTCAGTGATTGTATTCACTTTGAGACCTCTGTTGTCTCCTTCTACATTAGTGATTTTTTAAAATTCTTTCATGGATGGATGCTTGTGTGCCCTAGTTTTTTTGGTTATTGGATAACTAGTGATAGCGTGAAGAACATCCTTGGTTATTTCCTTGGGTGGTCTAGCCATAACTTCTTATAATGCATTCTGCTCAAGACTAACCTTATCCATTCTATTTTGAATTCCCTTGGGAAACGTAGGGCATTAGTTAACCCTTTGACTTCCAATTGTTTGTGCTCTTCTTTCAGTTTCCCTTTGGCATCACAAAGCTTCTTAAAAGCTTCATCCATTTCAAGATCACCTATCTCTGCGATCTTGCAGTGAATATAAGACCTAATGTCTTCTATGAGAAAAACCCTAGGTGGGATTTTCAAAAATGCGCCGGTTTCATTTGGTTTCAATGCAATTTCTGGGAAGATCTTATACTTGGGCTCTACACAAGTACTATTCTTGATCAACTTAACCACATTCCTCTTATCATTCTTGACTTTAGCAGTTCTTGAGGTGGTTTCCATCGTTTTTCAAGTTTTAGGGTATTCTAGAAATTTAGGGCTTTCTTGAAAAATGACGATAGAGATCTTTCGGTGCATTTGATACTTACTTCAATTCACAATGGTGGTGAAAGATCTATTTTTTTTGTTCTTAGATTGATCTAAGGATGCTCTATTTTCTGCTCTTTAATTGCTCTGTCTTTTGCTTTGCTTTCTCTTCAAATCGCAGGTGAAAAATGAAGTTGTCTCGTCGACCTTTTATAGACTTTTTTCCCTAAGTCTTTATAATAAATGCTCAATGACTCATCAGGATATGAAGATGGGTTTTGTCAGGAAGACTTTAAAAAACATTGTTGGTGAAGTTGAGCTTCCCAAGATAGTTGTTAACAATGTTGCTTGTACCGACGAATATCGGTATTTTATAGTGACAACTTTTAACTTTCCTTTCTTACCGATGGGTGTCGGGTTATATTGGCAACTTACTCACTTTATGTGTTGACTAACAATCTTCGGTAAGTGTAGAACAACTTATCTTCTTTTTTCATCGATGATTTTTGGTATGCGTATACCAACAGGGTTGATTTCTCATAATTGTAACAAGTAACACAATATGCATCTTTATTCATGCAGATTTTGAATTTCTATCAATTTTATAATGGAACTAATGAAAAATATGACTTGGAATAGTGTAGTTCCATACTTACTTGTTCACCTTAAGTGTTGGTGGTGATGTCACCAGATCCATTGGATGGGGTGTCATCATTTGCATTGCTTGGCCCAGCTTCATCATTGCTTGAAGCAAGATTTTATCCACATTTTGTCTCTTGCCCTCTGGATATCTTCAATGGTGTTTCCATTGGGATATGTACTTGTTTCTGTCAATCGGTCCTTGCAATCTTTCTTGAGGTGACCAACTTTATGATAGTACAAGCATGTCATTCTGGGGTTTGACCACCCTCTAGACCTTTTGGTCCATGCTCTCATGTAGTTTGCATCAAAGTGACCATATCTACCACATGTTGTATAGTTTGTCCATGTGTTGTAATCCCATGTATATTGATTACCTATTCTCTTTCGTTGATAAGGGATCTTTTAACCTTTAGGCTTCCATGCTTGCTTTTTCTTTTTCTAGCATTCTTCAGATGTGTTCCCATTCATCTTGCATGTAGGACAGTATTTTTCCATGTAGGTTTCCTTACTTGGTTGTTCTATCTTACTCTTGCATTCATAATCCTTATGTCCTTTCTTGTTACATTTATAACAAAATCCTATGAATGTAGGTGTAGATTTAGGAATACCTTTCATTTTACCTCGGCATACATTTGATGTGTGCCCTTTCTTTCCATAGTGTTTTCCTGTTAGCTTTCTTGGTCTTGGATTTTCATAGACATTCCTTGAGTTAGCTTGATTTGATGATTCTCCATTTTTGGTAAAGCCTATACCGTTGTTGTTGTTGTTGTTGACTCTTAGTTGTCCTTCAAGAAAGTCATCCATTCTTTTATTTCTTTCTTCATCCTTTCTGATAATCTCGTTATGTTATTGCTGAATTCTAACCTCATGTTTTAGCTTTTCCTTTTCTTCTCTTAGTTCACCAATAATCTGTATTCTCTCAATGAGTTTCACATTTATTCTGTTTGCTTCTTGACTCATAAGAATAATCTAATTTGTGAGATCATGGTGATGTTGAGCATGTCTTTGAATTTCCAATTCCTTTTCTTGTAGTTTCTCTATAATCTTCCTTATGTCATCAATAGCAAGTGTTCTTTCTGTTTCATCTTGTCTAGCAGAACTCATCACATCAATCATTCTTACCATCTGGCTCTCTTGACCGATTTCCAGAATCTTTATTTTCTCTGTCAGATGTTGATTGATCTCCTTTAGATTTGTGATGTTCTCTTCTGATGTATCTGATATATTACTTGTGTTTGATCCTAAAGATTTAAAGAAATATAGAATATCTTCTTCTTGATAATCATTTTCATTGTTCCGGGTATCCATACCTTTCCTCTCATCCAAAAACTCTCTCATCTTGATCCTAGCTTCTTTATAGTGTTCATAGAACATATGTATCTCAAGCTTTTTGTTCTCAATGTTCTTATCAAGTTTGTACTTATCCATTGTATGATCTTTTCTCTTAAGCCTTTAAGACTTGTCTCTAATACCAATTGTTGGAATTAATGGGAAGTAGTACTGAGAGGGGAGGGGTGAATCAGTACCTCTAAAACTTTTAATGCCTTTCTTGATTTATCATTATTAATCATACATTACTATATTACCGACCATTACTGTTGTTCTTTCTTATGTATGTATTGTTCATTCAACATATTTAATGGTTTGCATCAATCATAGAAACATTCATGAAAATGATAAACACATAACACAAGATATGGTATCGCAGAAAACTCTTGTTAGGAAGTAAAAACTGCGGTGGGGATGGCACCCACAAAACTTCACTATCTACAGAATGAAAGGGAGCCACTTAAGGCTTACAATTTGATCACTTCTGATGATCTACCCTATTAGGAGTATTAAGGTGGAGACCTGTTAAGATATACTCTATTAAGAGCTTTAGCAACACTAAATTAAGTGTGCACTCAGTTATGAGATTTTACAATAGGACGGTTAAGCTCACCTTTCTTGAAAGGATTTCATTAGTGTACTACACTTGTTAGAATGAGTACAAATGTTGACCTGACTACATACAATCTATAATTTCTGATTACATATCCATTAAAGCTCTCAGAATTATAATATCACCTTAAGTGATTGCTGATTACCTTTTCACTACTCGTTGGTAGCCTTTGTTCTGTTCTTGAAATTGACTTGATTCTATTTCTGTCCTTCTACATGAATTCTCTGTCTGGTCTCTAGTTTCTCTCCCTGGCTACTATCTTCATTGAACAACAACTATTCTTAATAGATTGAGCAACTATTTATACAAGTATTTGACCTTTCTTGGAATCACGTATTACAATGTTAACTCTTAGATCCAAGGTTTACAACTTGACCTTGATCCTTAGTTTGCATGTTTTAATTTATTAAAACTAATTAAAACAATAATAACTACATTTCTTCCTCTACACATAATGGATTTAAAAGTAAATCAAGAAGCTATAAATACAACTTCAGTGATTTATCTGACATGGAAAGTCATATCCACTTTTTGCGGGATGTAACTGACTGTCGGTTCTTGGTCATCGAGTTGAACTTGAAGTCTGTTGGCGTTCCTTTTTCTGAATTGTTCATCGGATTCCCTTTGTCTATCGGGTTCCTCTATGTGTTGTTTCATTGGGTTGCACTATTGTTACTCGTTGGGTTTCCTTTAACCTTTTTGTCATCGGATAACACTTAACTATGTTTGTCGGGTAACCTTAGCGTTGGGTGGTGTTGTGCTCTGTTTGTCAGTGTGGACTAAACCGATAATGAAGATCATGTTTTTCCTTAAGTATACTAATGGAAAAATATAATGCCTTCAATTAATGTTGTGACAAACCATTAAATGTGATCTGATCACGTTTATTGACTATCTGTCTAACTCAGTTAAGTAACTCCTTCAACTCGTTTATTAGAACTTCAGTACTTGGTGATTATCCACTCGGTGTCCTTCATTGCATTCAATATAATGTAACACTCGGTAACTATAGACAATCGGTACTCTGTCTTTAACTCTTTTTTCTTTTAGCGACTTCTCTCTTATGTATGACTTTACCGACTGGCTTGGTGTGAATTGCCGACTAGTCAAATATATGACTAACTCCTTTCACCGACTGGTTCTTCTTGACTTTATGACTTTGACATAAACTAATGACAACCAAATATATCTTATTGAGATAAAAATCTCCCCCTTTGTCGTTAGCTGGGAATTTTTGACAAAATCTTTCAAAGTCATCAAAATTTGTAACTCCCCCTCAGATGTTACACTCTATACATATCTTTTTTTTTCATTTTCCACATATATAACTTTTTTTGTTTTTTTGCTTTGACTATGAATACATATAACAATCCCCCTTTTTTGACAAAAATTGCCAAAATTTAAACTTATTTCTCAAAAATATGTTTATACCTCTATTGTATCCTTGAAAGTACAGTCTCCCATGTGTCTCAAAGATTCTAAAGTATAACAATGTGCTCAATAATATATGCAGCTAAGCCAATAATATTGTCCAGTGAGATAACATCTGGATAATCTTCTAAGTCTTTGGCTTTCTTTAGGTGTATCTACATCGATTGGATATGGGGAATCAGTAATGCTTGCAGTTCAAGCAACTCCAATCTCAGCTTATCCTCCTCCTATCTCAATGAAATTTGAACTCCCATGAGTTCTTGAATTTTTGAGTAGCAAGTCTGGAATGCTCCAGGCTTGGTAGTTAGCTACTTAAGCTGCTCAGTCAGCTCTTTTTCAATATCTGCTTCCTTCTTCTTGATTTCACCAGTAAGGTTTGAAAGAATACAAAAAAATTTAAATAATTCTATGATGGATGTGATTTTTTTTTCAATATATGTACATAGCTCGAAAAGAGTTACCTTGTCAACATCAGTTTCTTTCAATAAGTCTTGCATTAGCTTCTTCTCCATAGACTCCTTGTGAATCTTTAATATGTATCTGGTCATGTCCTTGTTTGATCCTTTGATCTGTTGGACTAAATTACCAACTTGGTCTACTAGGGGTTTAGATTCATCAATTGTAACTTCAAGAATAATTTCATGGAAAACCTCCTTTACATCTTCTAAGATGTCTAACTTTTTCTTCTTTTCCAAAAACTTATCCTATTCAGCCTTTTGAGCTAAAATCTCAACATCAATACATGATTCTTTGGGCTTCATCATATTTGGGTCTCCCTTCGGTAGGATGATTGGCTTGCTCAAATCAATGACTTGCTTCTTATTGCTCTTCTTTTTTCTCAATCAATCTTCTCTCACCAGTAGACCGTTTGGAATGTGATGTCTTAGTTGCATCAGTTGACTCAGTATGTGTACTAGATATAATTTCTTCTACTTTTACTTCTAGGGGTTTCTATGCTTCTTTCTATTCATCCTTTTGTATTTCTTCATTATTTTCCTTAAGATTTGATTCATGTTGCATTTCACTTTGTGTGTCTAGTGTCTTTTGTACATTGATAGGGTCGATCGATGGCCCTTCATGTTGATGTCCCTCGGTGTCAATAGGTTCATCAAAATTTACCTTATCTTTATCTACAGGTGTGTTGGTTTTTATGGTGTGTGTATCTGGTGTAGTGTCAGTAGCAACATCTTGTACATTGGGGTAACTGAGTATTCACTCAATTATTGGTTCGGTACTTTGCAATCATGTGTAATCAACATCCATGTACTTGGTGTCCTATACTTGTACATCTATTACATCTTCATCTCTTGATATCTTCCTTGTTGGATCTTCTTCCTTAGGTAAGTCTTCAATGATAATCTCTACATTGTCAGTAGTTAGATCAATAGGATCTATTCGCTTGGTGCTTTCCTTTACCTGATCAGTAATTGTTTCACATTGACTCTTCTCTGCTTCTTGTTTCTTAGTATCATCTATTTGAAATATTTCTTTCCATTTGGTAGATGTATCCTTCTCTACTAATTTTAGGTCTCCATTCATTATCCTTAGGGCTCTTCCCTTGACTAGAAATTTATTTGAATGTTTCTTCAATGCTTATGCAATTTTTAGATGGTGTCAGGTCGAGAATAGTATGTACAAGAGATCTCTATCAAATCTCCTTTTCTGCATTAATTTCATACTTACACCTTGCATCAATTTTGTTGTAAATTTCCTCTGGTAGCTTATCTGCAAGTTCTATAGGTGTCACTTTGTATCTCATTAAAGTAACAACAACAATTTCTTCAATATTTTTCTTATCTTCTTCATTTCACTTCAGATATTTAACTTGCCTAAATCCTCCAAATCCTCTTGAATTATTTAATCCATCCAGAAAATCATCAAGCCTTTGTGGAGCTTGTGAGAGCTCTACACGTGGTATAGATTTGTTGGACTAATCAGATTTGGTTTCACTCTCTTTTCCAAGTAATAATCTTCTCCCTATTCTAGCTAGTTGCCTCTTGCCTCTGGTTCTCTCATAAATCTTTCCTTTCGGTTGAACTATATCTGCAACTCTCTTCTCTATAGGTTGTACCAATGATTTGGTGTTCCTTTTAATACCTCTCTTACTTGGTGCAGACAATTGTACATTTTGCTTCTCAACCACTACAATGGCTTGTGCATTTTCGGTGTCCTTTTTCAAAGTATCATCAACTCCAAGAGTCTTTGATAAAACATTAATAATTGTATGTTCTTTCTTAATTGACCTAGGTACTAATATACCTTGCCTTATTTTATCTTTGACTTCCTCATAAGTGGCATACCTCTTTTCATTAGGGTCAATTGGTTTAGCTAATAAAGCTTCAATATGTTTTGAACCAATATCAATATCCATCTCATATCCCATCGGTTGAATCCACTCAACTCTCAGTTCAACAACTTTAACTATATAGACATCAGTATCTACTTCAAGACATATGTTATCCTGATACTTAGCAACTAGTTGAGGTGGAACTCTATATCCTTTATGCATTCTATCTTGGAATTTTAGAAAGTAATCAAACATTATTTCACCAAAATTGTCTCCTAGACTTCTATATACTCATGTATCTAATATATGACTGGCCTATCAATTTTCCAAACTACATCTTCAGTGGAGGGAAATGAATTCTAGTAGTAGAAGAAAATACATACCAACAATGAACCAAATTTCAAAGTGTTGGTCTTTTCCTTTCTTATTGTGTTGATGTTGTCTTCTATCTTCTTCAGCAAAACTTCACAAAGATCTATTTGTAGTCCTTTATTCACTATCTTGTATGCTAGATCAACTTCTCCATATGGTACACTATCCACTCAGGATGATTGGAACACGCAATAATAAATGATGTTGCATGCATACCTTAACTCAGGATCTGTCACAGTATATATTCTCATTCCTCTGCCATTCTATTGTTCCTTGATTAGCTCAGTGAGCTTACCCTTGTCAATTTTCTTATTTGCCTTAGATCTATCTCCAATAGAGAATCTAGTGATGATGTGCAACACATACTTAGTTATCTTAATCATTTCATCCAACCACATAAACTGGTGTGTACTCGGATGAATACCATCCTAACCCTTTCAGGATTTAATACCCTTGGTAAATGTATATCATGAACCAATCCTTTTTGTTTCCAGATCGGTGTGCTCATCCTTCAATTCCCCATCCACGAACAACTTACTGAATGAAGCATCAATCCCAACTTCACACAGATCTTCAATTTTGCAATGAATGAATGTGCGGAAATCTTTGATCTCAAAAGAACTCATGGTGGTATTGAAGACAATGCTCCCGTCATGTCAATTCTTGCAAATATAGTTGGGGAAAACTTGTATTTAGGGCTCACTGGTTTGACATTCTTCACTAGTACTCGTATTTGCATCATATGTGCCATGATCATTTTGAAATGTATCGCTTGAACAAACTAGGGAACGTTAGATAATACTTGACTTTGCAAATACAACTCGGTGGATAAAATTAATCTCAGAAATGTATCACAATGTTCTTACAAAGATTTAAAATTACCTTGAAATCGCTTGAATTCTCGATGGAATAATCGCTCTACAATATGCTTAATGCTCTTTCAAAAATGTTAGGTTCAAAATAAATAACAAGCTGGCCTATT
Source organism: Thuja plicata (assembly GCA_018584345.1). NCBI lineage: Eukaryota > Viridiplantae > Streptophyta > Pinopsida > Cupressales > Cupressaceae > Thuja > Thuja plicata. The sequence continues at coordinate 2,858,372 of MU224342.1, forward strand.
TATAGGTTTCCCATGATTAGGGTTTTCAATGGCTGAAATTATTTGTATTAAATGCGCTTGTTGAGTCCTTTTTTTACTTTATACCAACTACATAGTTACTCTTCTTTACCGAGTATAAAAAAAAATCATATATAACAATGTTCATCCAAAACTTTCACAACTTATCCAAATACATCTTAATATGCTGATGTGGATCTTAAATTTTAATGCTTAGGAACTGAAGTAAGATTTATAATAAGCATGCAGTTCCTACATACCTCACACCAATTAGGTGGAGCTCGGTGCAACCAACTTTGTAGAGATGGTGTTGTCTGTGGTTCCAAATGATGTTCCATCATCCTAAGTCTTTCTCTTCCAGGTTTTGTTCATTTGTTCTATGATTTCATCAATATTAGTTGGGGCTTTTACTGTAGATTCATCTTTGGTCAGTGCATTTCCTCAGTATCTTTAATTTATTTCTAGGTGTCCTACCTTATGACAATGAAAACATGTCATGTCAGGGTTCCTCCATGCTCTTCGGTTATTTATTTTGTGCATCAACATGCAATTTGCAGCAATGTGTCCATACCTTTGATAGGATAAATATGAAATTCTTGTATTATAGTCCCACGGTATAGCTGTGTCTACTCGGTTAGTATTAGCATTCTCTCGGTTAGGATTCCACTTTTTATTTCTTTTCTTTGTTCTACACTCTTCATCTTTGTGTCCATACTTATTAAAATATTTCAAGTAACCATTAAACTTAGGTTTCCTTGTGTTTTTAGCAACATTAGTTTTGCATTCAAAAGCTTGATGTCCATACCTATTGCATCTAAAGCAATAACCATCAAATTTAGATTTACTCGGTGCTTTAACTTTCCTACTTTTGTAGATATTAGCAGTGTGTCTAGGCTTCCCAAAATAATTGCAACTTGGCTTCTTTTGTTTCGGTGGGGGTAGATTACCTTGATATTTCTATGTATTAGATGATTCTCCTTTCTCAGTAGTTTTGCTCTCTTGGAATCCAATTCCTATTTTTTCATTCCTTTTCTTTTGATTCTTGAATTGTTGGTCCAAATATTTCAGTGCTTCTTCATTTCCTTTATCATTTCATTTGTATCCTTCTCAGCTTTCATTCTTTGATTGATTCTTTCAATCTCATCTTTTAGTCCTTGCTTCTAAAACTCCTTTCTTGTGTTATCTTGATTTGCATTCAGAATTTGGTCAGTCATATCATAGTGAACTTGGGTCATTCTCATAATCTCATTATCTTTCTCAGCTAACCTGATTTCAACTTGTCTTTTGTCATCTTCTGCCATTTTCTTTTCGTCTTCAACAGTCCTTTTTCCTTCAATCAATTCAGTTATTCTTATCATGTTGGTTTCAAGACCTATCTTCATTAGGTCCAACTGCTCGGTAAGTGAATTATTCTTTTCCAGTAGTTCTCTTATAGATGATTCTGACTCATCAGTTACAATTCATTTAGATGTTGTCTCAAGTGTATCAACTTGTTCTTGTGTAACCTTCAGTTCATCATATATTTTCCTTCTAATCCTTAGAGACTTCTCAAATTTATTTTTCAGATCAATGATTAACTCTCTTGCACTTTCCAACTTAGATTCAAGGCCATTAATCCTTTTGAATTTCTTAAAACTTTTCATGACTAAGATCTTTAACTCTCAGGTGGTCAAACCTTTTAACTTAAGAGCAGAATCTCTGATACCAATTGTTGGAATGACTATGGAAAGTTGGGACTGAGAGGGGAGGAGTGAATCAGTACCACTAAAACTTTATAACAGAAACTACCTATAAACCATATATTGTTTCTTGTTGTTTAACAAGATCATAACTTTGAAATGAAAGTAATATAAAGCTTATAAAACATCACATCAAAACAATAAACAAAATAGAACTCATAACACCATGATTTTGGTAATGTGTAAATCCTTGGTTAGAGGACAAAACTACAGTGGGGATGACACCCACAACCTTCACTAACTGCAGTATAAAGGCTGCTCAGTTAGAGCTTACAATTTATAGTCATTGTTGATAGCTTACCTAGTTAAGATTATAAAAAGACTTGTTAGGTCTACCTAGTTAGAGGATTTTTACAAACTCTTCACTTGGAGATGTACACTATTAAAGGATTTACAAATATAAGATCGGTTAAGATCTACCTAGTATTGGGATTTAAAGTCTCAATAAAATAGTATCAATAACTCAATAATGTCTGTAAAAATGCATCAAATGTAAATGTTGTTTATACTCTATGTGCTCTGACATGTGTTACCTCAATCTCAAACTATAACATTGTTTTGTTCTACTTTGTTGTAGCTTAATTTCTTCTCGGTGCTCTATGCTCTGCTCTTTGTTCTTCAAATAACTCATTTTAACTTTTTTAGCAATAACAATAACTCTTAACAACGTTCTTCAACAATATCAGCCTCCTCTATGCTCTCTGCTATGTAAATCATCCATTATATATAAGAGTTTATGCCTCTTAACCTTATGTGTTAGGTTATTGTGAATCCTTCTTAACCGTTAGATCTTATTTTCTTCTCGGTGACCATGTCACTTTTACCTCGGTACTTGTTATTTTTCTTGATAATAGAAAACTTTCTTTTGTCGCTTGATCTATGCCTTAGATCTTCACTTTGATTTATTTGAATCATTGATCATGTAACAAACAATTATAAATTCTTTTAATAATGTAATTAATTTTGTTACAAAGCATTAAATGTGATCTAATCACGTTTATTGACTATTTGTCTAACTCGATTGAGTAACTCCTTCAGTTGGGTTATACGAACTTCAGTACTCAGTGATTATCCACTCGGTGTCCTTCATTGTATTTGGTGTTATGTAACACTCAATAATTGTAGATGCTCGGTACTCTGTCTTTAACTCTTTGTGATTTTTCCAAATTCTCTCTTATGTATGACTTTACCGACTGGCTTGGTGTGAATTGACGACTAGTCAAATATATGACTAACTCCTTTCGCCGACTGGTTCTTCTTGACTTTATGAATTTGAAATAAACTAATGACAAAAAAGTATATCTTATAGAGATAACACAATAAATATCTTGTTGAGGATTCAGAAAGACCTCCTAGACTAATTCAATTTCATCACGGAGGTACATCAAGGACAAACCCAATTTTCAATCAAGACTTACCCTCAATGCCTCTTAACATGGAACAACCAGAACCCCACATGATGGTTGGGCCTCATGGATGGAGTGTTTCCTTTGACAAATACAATGATGAAGATAATCAAGAAGAACAAAATCATGATCATCCCATGTTTGATTCTGATAGTGAAGAAGACATAACCAAGGAAGATTATAACAAACTTAAGCAAAGCAAGAAGTTTCAAAGATCTTTGGAAAAGATCATTAATAAGGACAAAGAGAAGTACTTCCTTCACTTATCTTCTATGGGAGTTAAGCTTCCTAAAGATTATGATGTTGAGAGATTAAAAGCTAAAGAAGTACAAATACCTATTTCTATTCTCTCAAAACAACTATACCAAATGCAAACAGAAATCAAAGAGCTGAAAAAAGAGAAGAATAAACCGATAAATAAGTACTCGTTGGAACACATCTATCCGTTCTCGTTTGACAAAAACTTACACATGTTTCCTTTTCCACCTAACAAGGAAAAACCTAAGTATGATAAGTATACGGGAGACATGGATTCTCATGATCATATGAGAGAATTTTGCGCCTTGAGTGTAGATTTCATGCATGAACCTACGTACTTGATGAGATTGTTTCCTAGAATATTAGGAGGACCAGATACGAAATGGTTCTCTATATTAACACCAAGCATTCAAAGAATTCATTCAAAAAAAATTCAACATTACTTATACAATATACAACATATCATTACTATGATGGATCTATGTAATACAAAACAACGAACTAGCAATCCTTTTACCAATTTATTGCAATGGTGGAGAAAGATATTTGCACGGTATTTAAGAGAAATACCTAAATTGGAAAAGATGGAGATCTTCATCAATAACTTGGTTCTAGAAATGAATTATGCTCTTCAAATGCAAGATTCTCCTAATTTTGACAGAGTGGTTAAAAATATTATTTGAGCTGAAGATGTCATGGTTAGAAAAGGAGAAATCACACTTTATAAAGACAATAAGTCCTCCAATAACAATAATAAGGATAAGCCTAAATACTAGTTAACTCATGTAAAAAATGAAGGATCATTATGATCACCATATTATTCAAGAAAATGTTTTCTAAATCCAATGATCTATTAATTGAAGCATCAGGCAATCCTTTGTACCACTCTCTCGCATCATCGGTCAAGGAATGTACAAAAAACTTCATATAGATGTCCTTGTGGGGCACTTTATGATTCTCCATAGTGTTCTCAAATGCTCTTATATGAATTTCAACATTTCTTGCAACAATTCTCCAAACTTAGGAATACCAGCTTTCTATTCCTTTTTTATGTCATGAGGAGCACCAAGGATTTGTATAAAATCTAATGGTTTATATTTGTTGATATTAATAGGGCCTCTTGTAAGTGCAAAGGGATCTGGCTGAAAGTGAGTTCCATGGTTTTGGGGGATGTACTGGCGTTGACCATTATAATTATTGAAATTTTGATAATAAGGAGGATTGTGCAAGTCAAAATTCTGATGATGGGGCCAGTAACCAAATTGATCATAGTGTCATGTATGATAGTTGTCTCCTTGTTGGAAATGGTTATTATTATGAGGTGGAGGATGATATCTTGTTCTTCTACCCTGGTCATTCTCATACAAAGTATTATTGTGGACTATATAATGATACTAATTACACCCCTCCTTCCATTTTGATCATCTCTTCCTTGTATTCCTTCAGGGGTTCTTTTACCTTGGTTGGATTTTCGGAAATTATGCTCTGACTCCAAAGATTTGATTAGTTGATCAAGGATACCCTTTATCTCTTGGTATAGTTCATTATTCTAATCTATGGTATGCATCTCCTCCATGGTAGATGTGAGGCCAGTTAAATGCTCTCTCATCCTTTGCTCTACCTGCGATTTTTTGTTTCCTAGATCATCATTTTGAACTTCCTCTGAACCTTTTCTTGATGTTCTAGAAGACTAAAAAATAGGAGGATAGGTAGGCCTTTGATATTTGTTTATATTATTCACATGGATCAAGTTCATGTCTTCTTCAGTTGATCTTTCTAGTACAGGAATACCACTCTCGTCTGTATAGTATTTTCTCATTCCAAACTCTGGCTCAGAGAATCTCATTGCATATTCAAATCCCATTATGTTGTCTTTACTTGAATTGTTTGATTTCCTTCTACTCTGTCTAGTTATGCTTGTTAAGTAATAGCTTCGATATATATATATATATATATATATATATATATATATATATATATTTT
>MU224342.1:2873673-2885340 GCA_018584345.1 Thuja plicata
CTATGGGCACTATAGACTAAGTTACCTAGTTCACCCCCTAGCCCCTCGTACTAGCTTGGGTATGAACTGATCCATGGTCCTGGTCCAGTCTGCATGTGGGTCTAGCCAGGGTCCATCCCAAAGGGAGATAGTTCGAACCAGGCCACCCCCAAATATATATGGCAAATATATGGCTGCAAATGTGTTTTGTGACCCCAGGGCACTTGTTTCCGTATCAAGGAGGTTCCTTGTAAATATATTGCAAGAACTTGAATGATGGGTATAATGAGACCAAGTGTGGAGACAGAGGAACACAGCTGTCTGGAGGGCAGGTTGACAACAACAAAGTAAAGTTTAAAATCATACCTCTCTCAGCCGTTTGGATTGCAATGCAGTCGCTATCAATGGCAAATTTCTTTCGCCCGCACAGAGATGCAAAAACCCCGACACCGCTATTGAACAATGACAACGTTTTCTCTTTTTTTTTTTCCTTATATCCCGTTAACATCGCAATTGCGACGTTGTCGGGTTATAATTGAAAAAAAAAAGCCAAAAACACTTAACATTTGGCCCCCGTCGCAAATTGCTGTCGCAATTTCACCCCAAATGTATTAGTGAAGAGATATTTTCCACAACAATTCAAATTGTGATATTGCTATCAAGATTCAACTATGTAGTTATTTGAGTCAAACTCATTGACCCATGCTTCATGAGTAGTGGTTCACATGAACCTATCTCTCATGAGAATGAATGACACACTTAACACTCATTGCATCTAGGTGATGCTCACAGAGGTGAAGCACCAGGACTTCCTAGGAGGTCACCCATTCCAGTACTTCTCCTGATCGAGGGCACTTAACTACAGAGTTTCCTCCATGGTTAAGCCTACTCTACTTGCAACCCCGTTTGCAAAACCTTCAACAAGTGTTGTGCCTTATGAAGCACTCATTAGAAATCCCCTTAAGCTCATCAATTGATAAGTATGAGATATTTTCCACAAGAAGTCAAATTGTGATATTACTGTCAGGGTTCAACTGTGTAGTTTTTTTAGTCAAACTCATTGACCCATGTTTCATGAGTAGTGGTTCACACGAACCCATCTCTCATGAGAATGGGTGGAACACTTAGCACTCATTGCATCTAGGTGATGTTGACAAAGGTGAAGCATCGGGACTTCCCGGGAGGTCACACATCTCAATACTACTCCAGCTCAAGAGTGCTTAACTATGAAGTTTCCTCCATGGTTAAACCCACTTTGCTTGCAACCCCATTTGCAAAACCTTGAACAAGTGTTGTGTCTTATGAACCATTCATTATAAAGCCCCTTAAGCTCATCAATTAATAAGTAGGAGATATTTTCCACAGCAAGTCAAATTGTGGTGATATTGCTATCAGGATTCAACTGTGTAGTTTTTTGAGTCAAACTCATTGACCCATGTTTCATGAGTAGTGGTTCAGATGAACCCATCTCTCGTGAGAATGAATGGAACACTTAGCATTCATTGCATCTAGTTGATGCTCACAGAGGTGAATCACCGGGAGGTCACCCATCCCAGTACTACTCTAGCTTGAGCGCACTTACCTATGGTTTCCTCCATGGTAAACAATTGTCATTTCTACCAGTACTATGAGAAAGGTACAAGTAGTTGTTAGAGCTAACTTCACGCACTCTAAGCTCCTAAACGTTGCATCATATTTCTATGATTTTTTTAAATGTCTTCATATGTGACTTAATTGCTTACATCTATTGTTCTAGCTTTTGGGTTGTCAAGATGAATGTTGTGGGATTTGCTATGTATACAAGGGTCAAAAGATGTCATTTAGAAGTGTTGTCTACTATCTACTTAAAGATGTCCCAATTATTGTGTACTACAACCACCTCAAACATATGCACAATTAATGTGCATCTATGTCTCTCTCAGAACCAATACATTTTCCGCTAATAATTGTTTTTACCAATACTTATGCACAAATGCCACAATAGTCATGTATTATGGGTATCAATAAAGATGCACAACTCCTCCAATTAAAGTCTACAAATTTTGAATATTAGGGTACAAGTGAACAGCTATTGGTACATGTGAAATTTATTAATGGACTTTTAATTATCAATTTTTTTGTTTCTTCTATGTTAATAATTGTAGGATTGAGTAAACAAGGAGTGAATGGTAGAGCCCCTTCCCCTACTGTGATTAAATGTATTACAATATTAGTAATTCAACCAAATCAAGGCTATAGAGAAAACAATATGTTAAAAACTCAAAAAAAAACTATTATTATAATTTGTATAATATATTAAAATAACAAAACAACATATAATTTTGAAAAGTTCTACCATGCTTCTAAAATTCCGTATGGAAAGCAAATATGTGCATATTTATGCTTTACAAGTCCCCCAACACAGCCGTGTCCTCTTAATATGTACATGACAGTACTGAGAAAAGACAAACACACTGTACAATCATTCCCACACAAACACACTGTACATCTTTCACTCTAACCTATTCAAGTCAAAGAAAACCTTAGAAATTCTGACTGCCTAGTCCCCCTTCAATACGAAACTTGGCAGAGGACCTCAGAGAGAAGCCTGTAACGCCTACCAAGGCCTCTGTGAGAGCTCTGAACATTCTGTGAAACTAAGTTGGACTTGCATTCTTCTGAATTTTCTATTCTACACCCACTTTCACGGTTGTCTTGATTATCATCTTTTGTATTGGATTTTCTTTTTGTGCAGTTTTTCTGCATCCTCTCCTTGGATTCAGCCTCCACACACCATTCACAGATCTCCACCTTGTTTTCCAAGCTTGTAAACAATTGGCTGCAATATCTGCAAGGAGAGAAGTATGTACAAATATATGATAAGAATCAAAATTTCCTTTACACTGACATGGTATGTGTCACATGAAATGAAAGGCAATCAAACAAAGGCTTGTCCAATTCATTTTAGAAACACCCAATTCATTTTAGAAACGCGTAGTATAGGAAAAAAAATATATATTTTTATCTTATAGTGTTCCTTATTTTGATGATGGATCATAAAATGCAATCCAAAATATTGATGATAAAAAGCACCATACTATCGAATTTAGAACTGGCCAACAACTTTAATGAATTGTGTAAACTTAATATCATTAAAACATACATTTTCAAACAGATCTTATTACATGAAAATTTGAATTAAGTCAATTAACTTGCTCTAGAAAACAGTTAAAATTGAACATTGGACACTGCAGTAGGTATTCTTCTACAACAACTTTAGTACAGTGATGTAAAAAGATGCGATTAGTAAGCAGTGGACCTCTCAGCAACTACAAATTCTAGAACGTTAAAATTTGGGTACAAATATTAGAGAACATTGTAATGTGGGCAGTGAGGGCATCAAGCTTGGGTATTAACTTCCTTTTCTCACTCTTTTTTCCCAGTCTTTTTGTATATTTCAAACTTGCTAATCATATGGGTTTAAGGAATGTTGATCTTCTTTAAGGAGAAGTGTTCAAATGAATGTGGGGATCCTAGATAAACAACTGACACCTTGATTACATCAGGTTCTAGTAAGAACTGGTACATTGTGTTTGATTATATTGGGTCTGATATGAACAACTGGTGCATTAACTCTGACCTAAATAATTGATACATTGACAACAATGTTAGGGTGACTTCTTGTGGGAAGATTACAAGATGATGGAGATTTTATGTAAATAGTTGGTACATTGACCTCAATATAAGGATGTAAAAGGATGGTTTACAGTGGAAAGTGTAAATGATGATGGGTGATTTGCCCATTGTGGAAAGTCTGGAAGATGATGGAGATTTTATGTAAATAATTGGTACATTGAGAGCCTAGAGGATGATGGAGGGAGGTGGGAGGTTCATTAGACTCTGATTGATGAAATTGTTTCAGCTCTGATATATGACAATTTTCAAAAACTCCTGTATTTGTTAAAAGATTGGTTGAATATCTTATTCATTATAACTTGGTTTAAGCACCAAAATCATTTAGTTCTCAGCAGGCATGTTTGGAAGATTGGTTGAATATCTTATTCATTATAAATTGGTTTAAGCACCAAAATCATTTATGTTTGGTGCCAAGCATTAACCTAGAATAAGCATTAGTTAATGCTAGAATAATTTGATTCTCTGTTTGTGACATTTTTTGAATTTTCGAATTAGAAAACTAATCCCCATTTTAGGGTCAATGCTTGCATTAGTTAATTCTAAAAAAAAGTTGGAATTCATTTCTTATTCTAGAATAAGCTATTTATGGATTCAAAAAAAAAAAAATTAATTGATTTTTTTTTTTAAATTTTTGTTTTTAATCTTTTTTTTTTAATGTGGATATATATACACATGTGTGTATATACATGTGTGTGTATATACACACACATGTGTGTGTATACACATGTGTATATATACGTGTGTGTGTATATACACGCATGTGTGTATATACACACGTGTATATACATGTGTGTATATACATATACATGTGTATATACACGTGTGTATACATGTGTGTATATACACACACATGTATATACATGTGTGTATATACACACACATGTATATACATGTGTGTATATATACACACATGTATATGTGTGTATATGTGTATGTGTATATATGTGTGTATATGTGTGTATATGTAGATGTGTGTATATGTGTGTATATGTAGATGTGTGTATATGTGTGTATGTGTATGTGTATATGTGTACACAAGTTAAAAATACATATTATTCAAATTAATTAAAAAAATGAAAAATAATGCTTATTCTAGCGTTCATTTTTAGGATTAATTAATCCGAGAATAGGTCCTTATTCTAAGGCCTATTCTGGATAAGTTAATGCCATGCACCAAACGGGCCCAGTTCTCAGCAGGCATGTTTGGAGTTAGACAACTGGCCAAAGCTTGGGTAATGAATGCCACTAGCAAAAACATGTGATTGCTGATCACGTCTTGATGCATGAAATCGTAAACAAACACAATGTAAAAGAAATATTTTGGAATTACTCTGAAAACTTTACTCACATCAACAGTGCCCAGAGCAAGTTCTTATTCACACACCAATCTACCCTTAAAACTCACTTCATTCTTAAAACAAAGCAATGTTAAGTCTCAGTTTTCCACAATCTATTATAGTTCTTGTTGCAGTTTGTGGGTTCGATTGTGTGTATATTTCGCATCATATACACACAACATACATCACACAATCAAATCCAGAAACTACAACTCACAACCGTATCCAGAAACTACAACAAGAACAAAAGAACATATTAATTTTCCAAACAACACTCCAAACTTTTACAATTGATGACCAAGAAAAGAAAATCTGGATGAATAAACAATGAGTATGCTCACTTACATGTGCTGAAATCTGTAACTGCACTTTTTGCATCTGAAGAGCTTCTCCTCAAATCCCACATCCCCACACATACAACAGCATTCCCTCTTAATCCTCACTTTCTTGTTATCTCTGCCTCCCCTCTGCAATTCCTTTGACAGCTGCTGCTTCACAGTCTTCATTCTTTCCATCATTACAATTCACATATATCCCCAAGCCTGATGCTGTTTATATAAAGGCCAGCATATGAGAGAATAACAAAGATCTGGTAGCCTATGTTAAATCAAGTAAAACTTATTTTCTGCAGATGATTAAGATATGGGCTAGTTTTAAAACCAATAAGCATGACTGCAACTTCCAGAGAAGATATTTGGGTAAGCATCAATCCTGGGTACATTTCATTTCAACTCAAGTACATTAACGAAAGCAGTATGGAAAAGATGACTGAGGAGTCACAAGTGTTCAGAGTACAAGACATGATCTGATCTGATTGAATCATATCTGTAAGTACCTTTCTTTCAAGGGCTTGTGTGTAGGCTTCCCATTGGGGGAAAAACCTTGTAACAAAGGCAGTGGACAGGCACGAGAGAAAACTAGCATCAGTTGTTGGGAGGGTAGCAATCATGTTTTGTTTGAGGGAAGTAAATGGGTGGAGGGGTGCATGTCAATTCTGTGATCAAATTGTGTGGGGATAGTGGGGGCATGCGGTGTGTGATGGATGACATGAAGGATGTGGCATTGAGCTGAAAGAAAAGGAGTGTTTGTACAAGTTGTGCATTTATTGTGACAGTGTGATTCTTATTTTAAGTTTTGTTACAAAGTTCTAGGTAGTAGGTCACCAAGGTCTCCAGTCTCAATCCTACTCCTATTCCAGATCATAATCCTTGGTATAAAAACTGCACGGGTTAAGCTTCAAACAAAATGTACCAAAGACAAGAAAAAAAGTCAAAAAAAAATTTCAAATTTACGAAAATTCAGTGATTTTTTTGCAATTTTTTTGTGGTTTTGACTACAAAATATGCAAATCATGAATAATAGATGCTGAAAATTTTGACAAAATGTATTAGATTTAGTGGTATTTTAAATTTGGTCAATAGTGCATTTTGTAGGGAGCTTAGCCACGTCCTAACTCTATTAAGAAGAAAGTAAGAAACTTCTATATGTAGGCTGCGGTTTTAAGAGGTTTTTATTGTTTTTTTTCATAATGGAAGAGTTTCTATCCTAGCCATTTAGCTACATGGTAACGGAGCACAAAGTTTAGGTTGAATCTCTTCGGCTAACAATCAAGGATTAAGGGGTATCCATTATGTCAAATTTGCCCAAGGAACAATGGAGAGCCTTGCACTTAGTAAGACTTGTGTGGTGGGCTTTTGAAGAACCTTTCAAATTCAAGAGAAGACAAAGGACCTATTTACATCACATGGAGGTTTAGTTACCGTTTCCTTCAAAGTGTTCAAACACTATCAGGGCCATTTTAAGGAGAGAGAGGTCCCATAAAGTCAAAATAAAAAAGTTGGTAACAACCCCTACTTTTTATAGGTGTAGATTTGTGCGGGTGGAAAAAGTGGGCCACTTGTCAATTATTTTAAGTTTTTCAATTATTATTTTAATTTTAATTTATATATTTAAATTGAATATACTAAATAGGAAAACTTATGAAATCACTCACAACTAAAAGTTTTTAGGAAAGGGCCCCTTCCCATGGGACTCCAACCTTATTAGATGTTTTAGTTCTTGTGTTTGTATTATAGAATTCATTTTAAGAAAGGTGTTTCTTCCTAATCTTTCTTATAATTCTTCTAAGAATAAAACAAAAAACTTTTACATCTTACTCTCTATGTTAGTTTTTGTGTTTGTATTATAGAGAGATTATTATAAGAATGGTGGTGTTTTAGATTTGATCTTGTCTAGATTTTGTTAGATTTTTTTTGTTTTATATTTTGGACTTGTTCTTGCATAGGTTGTAGGTGTTTCTCTTGTTGTTTAGTCGTTTTATTATTTTTTGATGTTTATGTTTGATTTTATTTAGACTTTTCTTGTTAATAGTTTGGAGTTTCTTTTGCATAGATTAAAGGTGTTGCTCTTGTTGTTTATTAATTTTATTATATAGACTTTAAAGAGTTGTTTTTGCACCGTAATTGCTTTATTATTTTTTATGCTTGAGTTTGACTTTATTTATAATTTTCTTGTTTTATATTTTGGATTTTGCCTTTCATAGACTTGGGGTGTATCATTTCTTGAATAGTATATACTATCTTTTTAATTTATGAAAAGTAATGAAAATTTATTTCACCAAAATTTAAATAAAAATATGTATAAATTTTAAAAATGTTGTTCTCTCCACAAAAATTTTATTGTTTATTAATATTTAAGCTTGATCCCATTTATTTGAGGTGTGCCTTCTATAACAATATTTTCATAACTTTTAAATTTACTAAAAGTAATATATTTATTCATCTAATTTATTATAAAAATTAATATTTTTATAATCTATACTTTTTAACCAAAGATGGCGAAATGTGACAGTATAAAAAAAATAAAAAATAAAAAAAGCCATCAATATGATAGGGGAAAGGATCCAGTACAAATAATGTCAAAACAACTCAAACCTCTGAGAAGGCAAAGCATGCTAATTCATCGGGTACTATTTCAAACTGTCAACTCTGTGCATAATTGTGTTTCTTTTGATATGATCCAAGCATTATCACAAATGAAAGTATATGTGCCTCTGCTTGAAATGCTGAGAATTGAGGAGCATAGGAAGAAGGCACTGGCTCTCATTTCTGGACTCACAAATGAGAAATGACAAAATTATAAACAAGAGCCTGAGGTAGAGAAAATACAGGTGAATGAAGTAGAAGAGATTCCAGCAGTATCTTTGGGAAACATCTTGACAAAGTGTCCATTTCAAATAGAACATTTCTATGTTACTTTGCTCATAAATTGGTATGCAAGTTAGAAATTGTTTGTATGCTTGATTCAGGAGCTTCTGCTAATATCATGTTCAAAGCTGTAGTGGAATAGTTGGGAATGCAGATTGACAAGGTCTATGGTAGATATTTTTCCATGGATGCAAGGGTAGTCCATGTTATTTGTATTGTGAGGAATGTTAATTTCAAAGTAGCAGCCTATCTAGACAAAGATTATGCAATGAATGTGATTGTGGTAGATATTGCAACTTAGTATGCAATGTTCTTAAATAGGAGATGGGCAACCCTGATAGGAGGAAGTATGCAATCTGACTTGTCTTATTGTGAATATTTTTAAGTATAAGTACCCACTGATCCTAAGGTTATCAAGAAAAGCCCTATGGATCATGAGTAAAGAAGTTGAATAATGATAACAATGTATTTTGATGGTGTATGTTCCAGAGAAATATCAAGTGCAGGAGTTGCTTTTGTAGCACTAAGTGATAAGACTTTGAATTTTTCCTTTGTGTTGAAATTTGAATGCACTAAAGATATTGCAGAGTACGAGGTATTATTGTTGGGATTGAATGTAATTGTTAAACATGGAATCAAATTGCTCAGGGTATCAAAAGATTCAGAATTAGTGCTTTCACATATCAGAGGTCATCTAAGAACAAAATATGACCTCGGAATAAAATATTAAAGCAATACAAATATGCAATTTGGGAGACAAAAGAGTTATTTGATGTATTTTCCACAAAGATCAAGAAATGTGATGGTAGATTTCTTGGAAAATGTTGTAGTCAGAGTAGATATTATCACATTAGTGGTAATATCATAAGTAGAAATCAAGGTAAGACCTTCAGTCTTCGACAATATTTGTAATTGGCAAATCTTTTATTATGATAAGGATATGGTTAAATTTTTGTATTGTATAGATAAGTATGAAGGTCAAGAGATTGAGTTTCAGAATTTTGTAGAAGTTAATGATATAAAAGAAATCTTATTTTGGCAATTGAGTTATTCAGCTTAAAAAAATAAAATTTCAAAAGGGTTGTTTGCTTTAGAGAGGGCATTTGATAGTAATCATAGATTAGAAAAATTAGCATTAGTAATAAACATGATAAAGCCAACCACAAAAAGCTATTCTATCATGCAAATCAGAAAATCTAATCTCATCAATGAAGCTATGACTACTAAATGCATAAAATGAAATAACAAAATCACATAAACATCATGCAAATCCTTCATTCTACTCAATTGTTCTTCTTTCTCCTCTAAACTATATTGCTCTCAATATGGACGAGTCTACAAATATGATAAAAGTCAAGGACAATTCGACAAAATGGCGAGGATACTAGAAACATTGTAGCTAGCCCCAAAAATGAGAATTGAGCTCACAATTTAAAGATTTCCAATGTCACATGAACAAACAAAATCAAAAGGCAACGAATGGACAAGGCCAAAGGAGAGGAAAAGTCGAGTGGGAGCCAAAAGGGTAAGGTAGAAGAGGAGATGAATCAGAAAGAAAATATGGCAAGTGGAATTAGAAATGGGAGAGGAAAATTAAATATTTACATTAATAATTCCCTCCAAATTAGCGAATTAGACAATTAATATTTCATATTTAATTGCGAGAAAAGGAACAATGGAATAATAAATATGATTTTTTTATTCCAAGGAGACATGTTAGGATAAGAGGGGAGAGAATAATTAAAAGATTATTCCCCTAGGGAAAACTAAGGACAAGAGGACAAGGATTAAATAATTGACGAAATTATTTAATCAGACTAATGATTGAGGATAAATTGACAGGATATGGTCAAATCAGTGGAGGAAAATTAGTAATTAATTAAAAGATTGACACCATTTAATTAATGAAAGAATGACACAATATTGATAGATGATTAAGACCAAACACGCAATATAGAGGATGTGTTAAAAAGGGCAGCCACGAGCGTCGACCATTTTTAAGTGTCTACAGTATTGATTGTTCTTGTGAAACTTCAAGAGATGGAGGAATGATAGGAGATGTGAAGGCTAATATCTTGATGGGAGGTGGGTGTTTCATTAGTGTGATTATTCTGAAACGATCCATTACTAGACACAAGGAGAGGACTTTGATAATACTTGGAAATAGTTTCCTCTTCATTATCTCTTGCTATAAAATGGGATTTGTCCCTACTTGTTCTGAGAGTGCTTATTTGTGTGTTAAAATCATTTGTAGCTCTGATTCACTCATCATGTATTAGTTCTTGGGACTTGATGCAAGTTTTTCAATAGAACATCCAAAGTACCTTATAGGATACTTAAACATCAAGTGATCCAAGGTTTTCTTAACTCTAGGATCGATCAATTTCACATCATTTTCTCCTTCAGAAATATCTTCTAAAAAAAGTTCATCCTCATCATCTGAAATTTGAGAATTGGAAGTTGATATAGATAGTTGATGGAAAGGAATGTTGTTTTTGGAGATGTAACTTTGATATATGACTAGAGAGTTTGAGTTGTAAATTATTGTGGACAAAGTGTTTGGTTGTTGTTGTGCGCTTAGTTAGTCCACTTTTCACTGTGATAGATGTACCTACACCCTCACCACCATAAAAGACATTGCAGGAAGAGACAGCAAATCTTGTTCCTCAGAGAAACACAAGGTCCACTAAACAAGACTCACCTCCTAAGAAACAGAGGACAAAAGATGAAGAAAATAAAGTTGAAAAAGATACCACCAATGTGAGACAGCTATGGAAGCCGGATATGAAGATGCTAGAGAAAAGAGCTATTGAGCAAGGGAAGCTTGTTTCACTGGCTAAATACTATGACGGGTATGAGGCATCTGAAAAACTAGTGATTGAAGACATAGTGATTAATCATTTACTTGGTTTCAAGAAGAATCTATTAGAGATAGAGAGCAGTATACCTGAGGAATTGTATGGTAAAGTGGAGATTAGAAAACAACTTGCACATATAGAAGATAGGGCGATTAGGAGTCAAGCTATTGAGGATATCTTTCCAGTAGTTTTTGTATAGGAGAGAGAGAGAGAGAGAGAGAGAGAGAGAGAGAGAGAGAGAGAGAACTAAAGCAAGATTAGTAAAAATTATGGGCAGAAAATATGGGGCATGTGCAAGATCATGGGGGGCCAAAAAGTGGCGATGTGAAAAAAATCCACTTTTCACTCGTCCAAAAGCGCATGAAAATGTTTGTTGACATTTTAGTAGGTCTGGGTGTCATTACACTTGGTCAAACCTGACACCAAAGCACAAGCCTAATCCAGTACCTAATTTTTTCAGGTACCTGATATTTTCGAGTACTCGAAAAAAATCGGGTACCTGATTTTTTCAGGTACCCGATATTTTCAGGTACCCGATATTTTTGGGTACCCGATTTTTATTTTTTTTTAATAAATTTTTTTTTTTTTAATAATTTTTTTCAAATGAACTTT
>MU224344.1:0-17473 GCA_018584345.1 Thuja plicata
TCAAGCTTCGGAGGGTTTGCATTCATTTGTCTTCCTTTTCGTTGTTTGTACATTTTATTGCTCGCGTTTCGATCATTTCGTTTAGTAGTTATTGCTTAATAGATTTGCATGCACTTGTGAACCTTGGATACTAACCCCTGCCCTTGGAAAGCTGTGGGAAATCGGAGAGAGAGGCGTACAGTAATATTTCTAGGCCAACTTGAGGCTTGCAAAGGCTTTATAAGATGATGTAATTGATCCTTAGAAGAGGTAGCTTGGAGAGAATATCTAGAGTTTGATAATAAGATAACCTCTTCAAGGTTATCATATAGGACTTCATGGTGTAATCAGGCATGTAAGCCAGATTACATGTTGCAAGCCCATTGTAATTGATTTTCTCATAATGAGAAAGTTGATCTTCCATATCTCTCAATTACTATTTGTTGTTTCCATTGTGTGACTCTTTTTGCAAGGATTGGACTGACTTTATCAAGGTCTCTTCATCCTTGGCTGCACTAATCAGAATCAGAGTGAGTTTCAGATCTTTTTGAGTCAGATTTCTGTGAAAATGGTGAATCAGATGTTGAAAAATAGTACCCTAAGAAGAAGATGGATGAGATAGAAGATATTTTGGATAGTCTAATTGGTAGAAATATAAGAGGTAGACAGTATAAAGAATATCTTTTCAAATGGAAGGGAAGACCAATGGAGGATTTTTCATGGATTTCTTGGGCTAAGGTTAACCATCTTGGTTTTCCTTTAGCCCCAACAAAGTGAGAATCTCAATTTTCAAATAACCTTGAGTGTCTGATGCAGGAGCATCTTGGGTTCTTATAAATATTGCATCAACCAAAAATATTTATTTTCTATTTCCTGTTAGTTCATTGTCTGAGTTTCTTTCAACACATCTTTAGTTTGGATCTTTGTTAGTTGCGCACCTTATGTTATGTTCCTGGAATCACTTTGAACCTTTGTCTAGGTTCACATCTCATTTGGTTACTTCACTAATGACATCTTTTGGATTCTTTGCGAAACTTATCAATTCTTTGTGTTTCACGGTTTGTTTGTGTTTTCCTATCTCATAGAGGATTATCTTGATTGACAAAGATTCATGACTCATTTATCGATGTTATTACAGCTGTGACCAACCGAATTGAGGGATCACAACTCATGTTTTATCTATTGGAGGGAGATCCTTGTGATTTATATTTGACCTATATTTTTGTAAATATGTTTTCTTCTCATTGGGAAATGTAATCTTTCTAGGCCAACTTGAGCCTTGTGAAGGCTTTATAAGCTAATGTAATTGATCCTTAGAAGAGGTAGCTTGGATAGAAGATCTAGAGTTGGACAATGAGATAACCTCTTGAAGGTTATTATATAGGATTTCATGGTATAATCTGATGAGCTACAACTAATTATATGTTTGAAGTCATTTGTTGATATTCAACCGAGTTACAGAAGTGATGATAAATATTATCAGTTAATGTATTTTTATTGATGTCAAATTATTTGAGTGTTATTATGGTGGAGAACATTTTGTTATGTATTTAAGATCTAGAATAAACAATGTTTTTGTGGTAAAAAAAATGAAGAGTTCTGTATACACCGAGTAAAATACAGTGTATATTGAGCACCAGTGATAATTGAGTAAGGGATTGCTAACACAACTTGGTTAATACTAAGAATGAGCAATTAATTCTAATTGAGGTTGACTTGGATGCTGATCTGGAAATTGATAATTTCAAGGTAAAAAATAAAGTTTTTTATTTGATCAAACAGTTATGAAAATTTAAGGAAGATCAGACGACAAATATTGAAATGTGTTCTTAACACAACTGTCAAAGATGGATCAAGCAGGAAAATGAATGATGGAGATTAAGCGGAAAGATCTAAAGGATGAAAATGAAATGATAAATGATGTCTATATAAGAGACAAGAGATTAATTTTGTGAATCATGTACAAAGATGCTGAAGCATACATGCAAATTTGATGCATGAATGATCAAGCTGGTTAAAGACAAAACTGAGCATTTCTGTAGACATCACTGAGAAAAACAAAGGGAAGAGGATTACAGAGCACAACAAGTATGATATGAACTGAAGTGAACAAATTGATCAGAGGTATTATGTACTTAGAATAGATTTGAATATTTGCAAATTAGAGTTGTATTTGAAATAGATCATTATTTAATCAGTTTAACCATTGTTATAGATAAATCTCTTAATTGGGTGGGATAGTGAATCCTTATTAGAAAATTTAGAGAATGTTAATTATTTTCTTGTTGACCCCATAGTAAATGCATGGTCAAGAGAGAACTAGTAGTTTTAAATCGTCTAACAAGGTCACATTTAACAGTGTGCATTGTAACCTTTAATAGGGTTGGCTCTTCACTGAGCTCACTTTAGAAGAGTGAAAATATTTTGGGTTACCAGTCCCAGGTGGTTTTTCCCTTAACAGGGTTTCTACATTAAAAATCTATGTCAATGTGTATGAATGTTGTCGACTGTTATTTTACTTTACACTTTATTTTGTTGACCTGGATCGGTAATCATAGTATTAATTTTTTGATACTCGGTAGAAAACTTAACAATAATTTTTGAAATCACAGTTTATATTTCACCGAGTTGAGTTTTATATGATTGAATTTGTTTTGTTATACATCTGGAGGAATTTGGGACTGTAGGATAATTTTTTGAGGGCACTGAGTTTAAGTGGTTCACTCCCCCCTCTCAATTATTCTAACAATTGGTATCAGAGAAGCAGTGCTTATTAGTGCAGGAGTGCTTATCAGAAAGTTTTAAAGGACTTGAGCTAAAGATCACAAGATGTATAAGAGAGATGCACCTAAGATGAACAAATACAACTTCCAGACATGGAAAAGAAGAATGAGATTATAACTATCAGGAATTACAAGCAACATTGAAGATTTTCTAGACAATGAATTCATTCTACATACAGTAAATTAGTTGAAAGAAAAACATGAGCATAACCTTATCATGGTGGAGATTTCCTCTTCACTTATCGATTCTAAATTTGAGGACATCAAGAATCGTACAAGTGCCAAGCAGATGTGGGATCAGCTTACAACACTTTATGGAGGAGATGTGAATGTACTAAGATCCAAGCCTGAGAGCCTTCATGGAAAGTTTGATGACATGTGAATGAAGGAAGGAGAAAACATCACACAATACAATACCTGACTTAAAGAAGTTGTGAATTCTATTCGAGGATCTGGTGGAACCATTGATGAAGACATAATTGTGAGTAATATTCTTAGAACACTATTGTCTATTTATTCTATAAGACTCTCTGCAATACATGAAATGAGAGTTGCACCTGGAAATAATATTACTGTTGATAGTCTTGTTGGAAGATTGATTTCTTTTGAGCTGAATAACTTTGACAATAGTATTGTACCATCTATGGAATCCGCATTTATGTCTACTTTGAAAATTGCCAAATCTAGTAGCAAACACATAATCAGAAATAATAGTGATAGTGATAGTGATGACAAGGAACTTGATGAACTTGAAGCTTTAATGGTTAGAATATTACACAGAGGTAAATGAAGATATAAAGGTAAACTACCTTTGATATGATTTAACTATAAAGAGATTGGCCATTTTGCTGCAAGATTCCCTAACAAAAAGAATGATAATAGAAATAATAGATCTACTGACAGAAAGGATTATCATGAATTCAAAACAAACCAACAATATAACAGAAGAGACAACCGATATTACAAGGATGAAGGTAAGAAATCTTGTTACATTACTGAAGATAAAGTTAATGACAGTAACTCTGACATTGATGAAGATATTGAGACATCGTTTGTATCATTGAAAGATTATTCAGATGAAGGTGAAAGGTATGTAGAAATAACACTTATCTCTAAAGTTAGCAGACGTGATATTTGGGTTATTGATAGTGGTTGTACACATCACATGACTGGTGATAAAGGAAAATTTAAATTTCTTGAACATTATGATGGAGAATTAGTAAGAATGGGAAATGATACACCCTGTCAAGTGAAAGGAAAAGGTACTATTATGTTGAACAATCAGATCAAATGTGAAAATGTTTATTGGATAAAAGGACTTAACTACAATCTGTTGAGTGTTTCACAGTTGAACAACACAGGTCACCGAGTTGCATTTGAGAACAGAAAAGCAAGAATCTATGATGGAAAAGGACAATTGATTGGTACTAGTGAACAATCTAAAGGTAACTTATTCTATCTTAACATAGTTGAAACTACTTGTTTATTGGAAAAGAATGAAGATATATGGTTATGGCATAGAAGAATTTTTCATGCAAATTTTGACAATATGGTTAAGATTAGTAGAAAAAGAAAAAGTTAGAGGCTTACCCAGCTTATCTAAACCAGACCATGTAATGTACAAAAATTTTCAAATGGGTAAGATGTCTAAATTTAGTTTCAAAAGAAAGAACTTTTCATGTAATGATATTTTGGAGTTAGTTCATATAGACTTATGTGGACCAATGAGAACACAAAGCTATTTTGGGGACAGATATTTTATTTTATTTGTTGATGACTACTCTGTTTCTAAAAGATAAATCTGAAGCATTTAAGATGTTTAAGTGGTATCTTGGCTAAAGTGGAAAAATAAAATGATAGAGATCTGAAGTGTTTGAGATCTGATAGAGGAGGTGAATTTATTTCTGATGATTTCACTAACTTTTGTAATGAGAATGGATTCAAAAGATAGGTTTCTGCACCGAGGACACCACATCATAACGGTATTACTGAAAGAAGGAACATATCAATTATTGATTGTGCTAGGACATTGATGATTGAGAAAGGAATTTCACAAACATACTGGAGAGAAGAAATCAGAACAACAACATACACACTGAACCAAGTACAACTCAAGAAATATTCAAACAAAACACATTATGAGTTATGGTATGGATATACACCAAATGTAAGCTATTTTAGAATATTTGGTAGTAGGTTTTATATTCTGAAAGATGAGAGAAATGGAAAATTTGATTCGAAAAGTGATGAAGGAATATTTCTTGGATATTCTACTAAGAGTAAAGATTACAAATGTTTGAACAAAGAAACTAACAAAATAATTGAGAGTGCAAATCTGAAAGTTGATGAATTTGCTGAGATAAATGATGAGGACAGCGTGAAAGAACCTAAAGATTGTAGTAAATTTGTTTACTGGGAAGAACCTGATATTATACTAACATAGATGCCTAGTGTCACCGGGCAACAGGTAGCACAAACCGAGAATCAGGAAAATGCTGAAACAGAAGATCATGAACCTGAAGAAAATGTAGATACTTAAGAAGATGATGAAGGATCAAGAACTGAACATGTGCTTGCTAGATATGTAAGAAGAAACCATCCATAAGATCACATCATTAGAGATAAAAGAGAAATCATATTGACAAGAAGTAAGTTCAGAGAGGACACTTGCTTAATTTGTAAATTTGAGCCTAAGATGTTAGAGATGCATTAGAAAATGAAGAATGGTTTAATGTAATGAATGAATAAATTGAGCAGATACAAAAAATAAGACATGGATATTAGTACCGAGACCGAGTGATAAAAATATCATTGGCACCAAATGGATTTTTAGAAACTAATTGAATGAAGATGGGAATATAATAAAAAATAAAGAAAGATTGGTTTGCAAAGGGTATGCACAAGAAGAAGGAATTGACTATGGAGAAAATTTTGCACCCATTGCTAGACTTGAAGGAGTAAGAATACTACTTGCATACGCTGCATATAAAGGATTCAAGGTATATCAAATCGATGTCAAGTCCACATTTTTTAATGGAATACTAGAAGAGGAGGTATACATTGAACAACCTGAAGGATTTTTTTTTCCTGATCAGACACACATGGTATGTAAGTTACATAAAGATTTATATGGATTGAAGCAAGCACCAAGAGCATGGTATGAAAGACTACATTATTATCTAATAAGTATTGGATTTATTAGAACAAGTGACAATAACAATTTGTATTTAAAAGGAGGAAATAGTGATAAGACACTTATCACTGAAATATTTGTTGATGATATCATATTTAGAGGTAATGATAACTTATGAACTTCATTTGCTGATGAAATGAGGAAAGAATTTGAGATGTCGATGTTTGGCCAGATCAATTTTTTTCTAGGATTGCAAATTTTACAACAGACTGCAAGAATATACATTACCCAATCAAAATACATCAAAGAAGTACTAAATAAATTCAGAATGGAAGAATCAAAACTAGTCGGAACACCAATGGTGATAGGATGCAAATTGACAAAAGAAGACAAGACACATAAGGTAAATCAAACCTTATATAGATCTATGATTGGTAAATTGATGTATGTTTTTCACACAAGACCAGATATACCACATGAATTTGGAATAGTTGCAAGATTTTCTGCTAACCCCAGAGGATTACATATGACCGTTGTTAAAAGGATTTTTAGATATTTGAAGAATATTGAGGATTATGGACTATGGAATAAAAGAGAAGGAAAATTCAAATTGAAAGTCTATACAAATGCTTATTGGGATGGGAATATAGATGATAGAAAATTTACTATTGGTGGAGAATTTTTTATTTGATAAAGACTAGTTACTTGGATTACCAAGAAGCAAAGATGCATATCAAAGTCAACTGCATAAGTAGAGTATGTTGTTGTTGCTACAAATTGTTCTAACATACCATGGATAAAACAATTATTGAAAGGAATGAATGAGGAGATCACTCAACCAGCGATGATTTATTGTGATAATACAAGTGTTATAAATATTTCAAAGAATCCACTGATGCATGCAAAGATAAAGCACATATCTATAAAGTATCACTACTTGAGGGAACAATTACAAGAAAAACAAGTAATACTAGAATATGTACAATCAAAGGAACAACTTGCAGACGTATTCACAAAACCATTACCGAAGGATACATTTGAGTACTTGAGAGGTAGACTAGGGGTTTGTCCCTTATCTATTGGCAACTAAGGAGATTAGGAGGTTGCATCAACCTACATGAAATAAAAATATCAATCATGTTGATACAAAGCTGAACTGGACCAACACAGAGATACCAATACACTAAAAGGTACCTACTACACTGAATAACAGAGAAATTTTATTTTAGCTACTGAAGAGATATATATTTATTTTTGGCATTGTTGTCAAAGGGAGAGAAAGTCATGAAATATGAATGGAGAGTCAAGACATATTTATCCATCCAAGGGAGAAAAGAGAAAGGGAGAGACATATCTAATCTACTAAGAGATTCAAGAGATAAAAAGACAAAATAGCAGAGAGAGTCTGCATAGTGAATATTTTGTTTATAATGACACAAATTATATTCAAGCTAGTGAGAGTGACTGAATTGTTGCGGTTGTTGAACAAAAGTTTGGTATTTGTTGTATGGCATATTATATTAAATATTTCATATTTTGTTGCCATCAATGCCAAAGGGAGAGATTGATGAACTACAACTGATTATATGTTTGAATTCATTTCTTGATATTCAACCAAGTTGCAAAAGTGATGAAAAACATTATCAGTTAATGTATTGTCATTGATGTCAACTTATTTGAGTGTTATTATGGTGGAGAACATTTGTTATGTATTTGTATAGTCAGAGAATGGAAGCACTTCCATTATAGATTGGTTTAGCCTTCCAAGTAAGTGGTTTGGGGTCATTTCAAGCACCTTGAATTCTTTTATGACTTGGATCTGACTTTTTCGCCTATTCTGTCCCATTTACACTTTTCCAGCTTGTTTCTGACACCCTAAATTGGAAACTGAGATTTTGACTTCAGGGTCAAAATTGACCTTTCTGGGTCAAGGTTGACCTCACCCTTGACCTAGTTCAATTTCAACCTCAACCTTGAACTAGGTCCCAATTGACCTTTTCCTGACCTGGGGTCAAAATTTGAGATTTCCAGGGTTTCCAGATCTCGGGCTTCGAAAAAGTTAATTCCCGCTTCCGGGTCGGCTGTTTCGGTCTTCGGAACAAAAAATATTAAATTATATTTAATATAGGTCCTCTTCTAGGAGCATGGGTCCAATTGGAATTTAATTCTCCTATGTCAGCCTCTCTAGAGGATTGTGCCCTAGTTTCATATAAATGGAAGCTTTCTCCTCTCATTTTCTCTAACCATTATTATCCACATGAACTATAATCATCATTGCAATTCAAAGACTTGAAGAGTGAGATCCAAAGGTGAAGAAGCAAGATTTGAAGCAAGCCAAGTAGCCATTGAAGAATTCATCCATTCTGAAGCACTTCTCAAGCACTCATTTTCATCAAGGAGATCCTTTGGTGGCCATTGAAAGGATTCAAGCTCCATGGAGCCCTCTTGTTGAAGATTTATCCATCCACATTCCTCCAAGCCTCTTCCAATTCAAGAACCCATTCAATATTGGTGTTGAAGATCTACAAGAAATTGATTGGAGACATCCTACATTCTACATTATACATTCTACATCCTTTTTGGTGCATACATACTTGTGGATTCATGGATTCAAATCTGCCATAAGGACTTCTACAAGCAAGGTGAATTTGTGCATTTACTTTGTTTTTACTTATGCAATTTCAAATATACTTTACGGTTAATTCCAAAACCATGGTTTGACCAAGGAAAACCCCTCCCCACAAAAAAAAAACCATTTTTCTTACCGGTATAGGTTTGGAATAGCAGATCGGGACGTAGATTCGGATACCCTTTTCAGAAAACTTTCAGGATCCAAAAATAGAATTTTAGTCTGATACGTTTTAGGTCAATTCTTCCCTAGGTCAGAATCAGAAATTCTAGGTCAATGGTGACATTCACTTGAGGGTACAAATTAGAACTGTGTGAGAATGGAAAATGATTTCTGGGTTTTGTAGATCTCGTGGTTTCAGTTTAGACCGCAAATCAATAGTTTTTGAGACCGTCTGACATGGTTTTCAACAGGTTCTTTTTCATAGGTAAGTATTTTATTCCATTTTCCTTTGCAATCATTTCTAGATTTACACCCCTTCTCAATTAAAATTAAATGTAAATAGATAATATGTGCATAAGGACACTTTATGAGTAAATCAACATTGTTCTAAACCCTATCCATAATTTCTTCATTACAGTATTGATCTGGATCAAACAATGTTTATGTGGTTGAAAAAATGAAGAGTTGTGTATACACTGAGTAACAGTAATAACTGAGTAAAATGTAGTGTATACCGAGCAATATTTATAACTGAGTAAGGGATTGCCGACACAACCTGATTAATACTAAGACTGAGCAATTAATTCTAATTGAGGATGAATTGGATGTTGATCTGTCTATTGATAATTTCAGGGTAAAAGATAAATTTTGTTATTTGATCAAACGGTTATGAAAATTAAAGGAAGATCAAACAAAAGAGATTGAAACATGTTCTTAACACAACTGTCGACAATGGATCAAGTGCGGAAACGAATGATGGAGATTAAGCGGAAAGATCTAAAAGATGAAAATTAAATGATACATGATGTCTTATAAGAGACAAGAGATTCATTTTTTGAATCATGTACATAGATGTTGAAGCATACATCCAAATTTGATGCATGACTGATCAAGCTGATTAAAGATAGAACAAAGCATTTTTGTAGACATCACCGAGAAAAATAGAGGAAAGAGGATTACAGAGAAGACAATTATGATATGAACTGAAGTGGACAAATTTGTCAGAGGTATTATGTACTTAGAATAGATCTTAATATCTGCAAATTAGAGTTGTATTTGAATCAGACCATTACTGTATCAGTTTAACCATTGTTACAGATCAATCTCTTAACCGAGTGGGATAGTGAATCCTTATTAGAACATTCAGAGAATGTTAATCATTTTCTTGTTGACCCCATAGTGAATGCATGGTCAAGAGAGAACTGGTAGTTTTAAATCCTCTAAAAATTTTGCATTTAACAATGTGGATTGTAACCTTTAATAGGGTTGGCTCTTCACCAAGCTCACTTCAGAAGAGTGAAAATATTTTGGGTTACCAGTTCCATGTGGTTTTTCCCTTAACAGGGTTTCCACGTTAAAAATATACATGTCAATGTGTATGAATGTTGTGGATTTTTATTTTACTTTACACTTTATTTTGTTGACCTAGATTGGTAATCACAGTATTAATTTACTAATACTCGGTAGACAACTTAACTGTAAATTTTGAAATCACACTTTATATTTCACCGAGCTGATTTTTATATGATTGAATTTGTTTTGTTATACATCTGGAGGAATTTGGGACTATAGGATAATTTTGTGAGGGCACTGATTCTAACTGATTCACCCCCCCCCCCCCCCCCCCCNCTGATTCTAACTGATTCCCCCCCCCCCCCCCCCTCTCAGTTATTCTAACATAATCAGGCATGTAAGTCTAGAAGGCTAGACCACATGTTGCAGGCCCATTGTAATTTAGTTTTTGATAATTTACAAAAGTTGATCTCGCATATCTCTCAAATGTTCTTTTTTTCCATAGTGTGACTCTTGTTGTAAGGATTGGAATAACTTAAAATAACCCTAGGTGTTTGATGTAAGAGCATCTTGGGTTCTTTGCAATCTTGCATCATCCAAAAATATTTATTCAATGTTTCCTTTGAGTTCAGTCTCTGAGTTTCTTTCAGCACACCTTCAGTTTGGATCTTTGGTAGTTGCGCACCTTATGGCATGTTCTTGGCATCATGTTGAACGTTTGTCTAGGTTTGCACCTTGTTTGGTTAATTTTCTAATGATATCTTGTGGATTCTTGGCAAAACTTATATGTTCATGACTTTTCATGTCCAGTTTGTGTTTTTCAATCTCACGAAGGATTTTCCCTATTGGTGAAGCTTCATGGCTCATTTCTCAATGTTATTAAATCTTTGGCCAACCTACTCTAGGGATCACAACTCATGTTTCATTTTTTGGAGGGAAATCCTTTTGATTTAGCTCTTGACCTATATTTTTTGGTAATATATTTTCTTCTCATTCGGAAATATAATATTTTAGAATAGGCAGGTTTCTAAATCTAATCCATTTGAAAATTGGCACTCTACAACTCTGTGCATTGAGAGTGTGTGGCACCCACTTGGCCCTTCATACAAAAAGGGACATTAATGATCCCACTATCCTCTAATAAAGATGGCCTCATCCTCAGATGGCCCCATTTCTACTTCTGGTGCCTCTGAGAAGAAGGGCGCCTCTGAACTAACCTCCTCCACGTCCCTGAAACAAGACCCTAAGACATTCAGACAGGACCTATTTGGTTTTAAGATCATCCTTGATGGTGTAAATTTCCTTGGTAGGAAACAAGCAACCATCCCAGATGAAAGAAACGAACATGGAGCAAGAGGTAAGGCTTTTGCCTACAAACTTCTTATCGTTTCCCCTAATTCCAATATGGTAGATGTAATTAAGTCAGAGAGAATTAAATTATGTAATTCTCCTATTTTTTTGGCTACTAAAGATGTTACTAAAATTCCCTCCTATGTATTTATGAATAATTGGTTGCATTCAGTTTCAGGCTCTAAGTTAGGGCTTAAGTTTTCATTTTGTAAGATGATATAGAAAGGGCTTTTCATTATTATTTTGAATGACTCTATTAGCCAAAAAAATGTTGTCGATAGGAAATTCTGGTCTATAGGTTCCTGTAGTTTCCATGCCCTAGGATGGTCAAGTTCTGCTAACTTCAAATAAATTATGGTTCTTTCTTGCTTGAGATGGATTACTATCAAACAAATCCCTCCTTTTCTCTGGAATTTGCTTGCAGAAGCCCTTGATTATTTAGGTTGTGTTATCTACATCGACCAATCCAATGTGTTCCTCCCCCATATGGATGTGAGGATTTTAATTTCTCTTAAACTAGGCATCAATATCCCAAAAACCCTGGTTTTTGATCTGGGCAGAGAACACATTTCTTGCCTTGTGGAATATTTGGGTGGCCTCAAATCTTGTTTCCTATGCAATAAATTGGTCATAGAAGAAGTAACTACCCTCTGCTAGGCCCCTGACCTAAGCACTAACCCCCACCAGAGAAGACTCAGCCCTACCTAAATAGAGCATTTCAGGTCTCAAATCCCCACCCCTATTGCTCCTAAGATCATTATCCCACCGAATCTCCCTACCCCGACATACATCCCTTGCTCCACAACACTTCCCAACCTCATTGTTTCCTCCCTTGATGATCTTTCCTTGTCTCTTGGGCTGGAATTAGCAAGTTTTAACACTCAGTATAAAATGGAGGGCACAAGAAGTGGGGACAAGATTCCTCCTACCCCTAATACAAAACATAGAAGATAGTCCAAGAATGAACAAAAATTGGCATTGGACAAAATCAGAAAATTTAATGGCCCATCCAAGAGGAGGAGAGGCAATGTTAATGAAAATTTTGTTGATCAGCCTTCCTCTCTCGGTGACCCCATCCACTGTAGTTTGGATAAAATGGAGAGTAATGAGAAGATGACATCAGAAGGTGATAAATATGGGGCCAAGGTTAGGGGTTTAGATGGCATGGACACTTCTGATGATAATTATGATTCTTTTGGTCTAGCCTCATCTGTCAGTAGCTCTCTTCATGACTTTGACCTCATATTCATTCCTGTCATCCCTCTTGACCCCCCATTCTTGTCAGCCTTTTGAGCTCTCTTAGTATACCCTCCCTATTACCCCAGCTAGGCTGGATGGTATCAACAAGAGGGGTGAAGTTGATTCAATTAATTCTAAGGGTCCTCCCTCAAAGATGTCTTTAGTGAGAAGGGCATATACCAAAACTGGGCCATTGTTCCTTTTATTGATATCCCTTGGAAAGAAGTCCTTAAATATAGAAAAATTAAGAGAATTCTGAGAGTCACCATCCCTTAAACTAAAGGAGAGAACACCATGGTGGAAGGGGAAGATGCAAGCCATATAAAGGGTAAGAAAAAAAGAGGTAGACCAGCAGGTTCCAGTAACAAGAAAGAACCTAGAGACTCACATACTAATGAAATCCATAAATGCTTCTCAAGATTTAGGAATGGAGCTAAATCCCCCACCTAGTGTATGGAATTCAAAATTGCATCTTGGAATGTTAGAGAACTGGAGTCCTCTAATATGAAGTACATTGTTTAGAGATTTAGGAGAGCCTATCAAGGGATAGATTACTTGATGCTTGACGAAGTCAAAGCCAACAAATTCTACCTTGATATTTATCTCAAATACATATGGAGAGAAGTCTCTTTATTCTCCTCCTCCCACAACTAGGGAAAAGGTGGCATCTCCATCCTCCTCGGTACCCTATGGACCAATAATGTTTTACAATGGCTTACTTCACCCTGCAACAGGGCAGTCTAGATTATACTTGAAGATCACCAAATTAAATTTGGATTATGCTCAATCTATGCTCCTAATGACTATAGGGAAAGGAATGAACTTTGGAAATGGTTAAGCTCTCTTGAAGAGATCCCCTGGATAGTGGGAGGTGATTTCATCATGGTAGACCACCCTCAAGATAAGCTAGGTGGTAAAAAGATGGAATGGAAAGGGAGTAAACAATATTTTTGGAATAAATTCCTCAATAAATTTAAACTTACCGACCCCCTAAGAGGTAACAAGGATGACCACAAGGATATATGGTATACCTGGTGCAACTATCAGCAGGGAAATAAGAGGATCTACTCTTGGTTAGACCAATTCTACTTCAACCATGTAGCTATTAAATACTAGAAAGATGAGGTAGGCATGGTAGTCCGATTCACCCCATATACCCTCTCTGATCACCATTTCATCACAACCAAACTTATTTCATCTTTCCACATACCTAAGAGATGCCTGGGGCTTGGATCATTATGTCTTAATACCTCCCTGATGGAGGACCCAAACATCAATAATACAATCTTGATGATTACATGGTTTAATGACTCTGTGGCTGAACATTATAGTGTTAGAGACAAATGGGCCCAAAACATAACCAACTGGAGAGTTTTTTTCCAAACTGCAGGGGGAAAGAAAGCTAGGGATGGAAGATGATCAGAGGGAACATTGCAGGAACAATTATAAAGGTCAAAATTATAACTTTAAAATAACCCCTCCTTGGAGGTGGCCACTATAATTATGGATAAAATAAAAGATGAGCTTAGGAAAATCTAGAATGAAAAGCTCAAAGGTATTAAGATTAGATCTAGAAGAAACTGGGTAGAACATGGTGACAAAGGTTCTAAGTTTTTCTTCAATCTCCTTAAATAGAAAGAAACAAGAGGAAGGATTGAGGAAATATGGGATGAAGGGTGCAAAATTGATGATCAATCTCATATTATTCTTACCTTCAAGAACTTATACCATAAATATTTTACATCCCAAGGAAATGGAGTTGAGATGAAAAAAGCTATGACTAAAATTAGGCAGGTGATCATAAAAAAAATGGAGGACTCAACCCTTCTCAATCAACCTATTGGGGTAGCTGAAATTTATGAGGCCATTACTCATATGGCTGTGGGAAAAGCCCCTGGCCCAGATGGGATGCCTATATAATTCTACAAGAAGAACATAGACTAGATTATCCAAGACCTTTGGTATTTGTATAATGAAGCATTTGAGGCTGACACTTTGGGAAAAGAAGTCAACAATGGTGTTATCAAACTAATCCCCAAAGGAGGAGATAAAGATCTAATAAAGAATTGGAGACCTATCACCCTTCTTATCTCCTCCTATAAGATCATAGCCAAAGTCATGGCTACCAGACTCAAGACGGTGCTCCCCAACATAATTGATTATAGCCAAATAGTTTTTGTGAAAGGTAGGTACAATATTAAAAACATTGTCACTTGTTGGGAAGCCATGGAGTGGGCTAAGGAGTCTAAGAAACAAGTATGTATGCTCATGCTAGACTATGAAAAAACCTACGATAGGATAGAATGGTATTTATTATACATGATGATGGAAGCACTGGGAATCCCCAATAACTTCATTAGTATGGTCCAAATCTTAATAAAAGGGGGCCATACAAGAGTAGAGGTAAATGGTATTAGCTCAGAATGATTTTAACTGAAAAGATCTATTAGGAAGGGATGGCCTCTGGCCCCTGCATTATTTTTAATAGTAGTAGAAGAAGTTGGACATCTCACTACTGACAATACTATCATACCAAGGGTTAGAGGTGTTCTACTACCTGAGGAGAAGGAGATCACAAACATTCAATTTTGTAATGACATAGCCTTGCTTCTAAAATTGGATCCATAGAATTTTACCTTCTTTATGGAAAAGATGAAACTATTCTGCTCTGCCTCTGGAAGTAAGATCTCTATGGAGAAATCCCTATTCCTGGGGTGGATAGAAGAACCTCCTGATTGGCTCTCTAGATGGAACTTTAGGTGGGAGGGTCCTGTTAGAATAGTCCCAAAGGATAACTGAGAGGGGGGATGAATAAGTTATCAATATCTTTAATTCTTTTTACTTCCTTAACTTTAGAATACAAAAAAGTAAATGCTTAATCAGATAACATAGTACACAACACACAATTTGATTACGGGGAAACCAAATGGTAAAAACCCCAGTGGGAATTAACACCCACAATGAACTATACTTGTTTATAGCAATCCCTGTTAGAAGATATTTCAACCCTGTTAGGAGTTGTACTTTAAAATGTAATAAGTATAGTGACATGGTTAAGGGTCAGACCCTGTTAGGAGTTGTACTTTAAAATGTAATAAGTATAGTGACCTAGTTAAGGGTCAGACCCCGTTAGGAGTCTTTTACAAATAACCCTGTTAGGGGTGGTGGACTCACTGTCCAAAAGCTCACTGCTTAATGGTGAAGGCTACAACCTTCTGTATAAAAAATATGCACTATATCTGATGATGAACTATAGAGTAGACCTATTTTCTTGATCAGTTCCAGTATATTACAATATTTCACTTCTTCTTGACATAGAATCTTGATGAATGAACCACATCTGATATTCTGCTCTGTACATCTTCTGTCTCTTTTTGTATCATACACACTTAGCGTATCACAAATGACTTGCTATAAGTATCTTCCTCAAATTATAAGATCAAGGGACCTATAAGACAACTCTTCATAACATCCTTTTTAGCTCTACTAAGCATGAAAATAATATTACAACCACGCAAGTATAAACTGAATAGACGCGACACTTCACTAAGTCGGCCTCACCAAATTATCTCTAACTTTGCAATCTTCTTGAAACACATTTGGTGCCTTTAGATAACTATCATTAACTCATAACTAATCATGAATATACACACGCATATCCTAAAGACAGGTGCAACTCAAGAAACACGTTACATATGTCAGCTTTGAACAGATACTCTTCCAGAACTGTAACTGCCAATAACAAAATTACACAACTTGACTGAAACATCATATCTAGATCTATGTGTATGAACATAAAATAATAAAAATGTCTACAACATGTATCTAACCATGCAAGTCTTCATGTCATCATTCTAATAAGTACATATAGAATCACTGTTGTGTATTATATGTTGTCATCAATGACAAACATACAATCAATCAACTTCTCAGAATCAAATCTCCAACAATCTCCCCCTTTGACATTGATGGCAACATATGATATAAAAAACATCCTCTATTCATGGTGTCCTCTTTCTTTTAAAATATTCTCAATATCCTCATCAAATATTTCTCTACACTGTTGCAGTTCCTCTGACTGTGTTTTTGTTCCATCTATATACTCCCCCTTACTATATACTCCCCCTTTGACATCAATGGCAAAGGGAACCATAAACCATCAGGCACAAGTACTACTCCAGAAGTAGAGTAGTCAACCATTCATCAGTCACTTAATGACCGATGTTCTTGCTGCTTCTTCTAAACAGAGCCAGGAGAGGGAATTACTCCCAACTTCTCCCTGAGATACTCAAAAGTATCCTTTGATAAGGGTTTTCTGAAAATATCTGCCAACTGTTCTTTGGTGCTCACATAGTCCAATTTTACTTCTTTGTCTACAACCTTTTCTCTCAGAAAATGGTACTTGATCTCTATGTGTTTTGTCTTTGTGTGCATCACAGGGTTCTTAGACATGTTGATAGTGTTGGAAATACAATAATGGGAAAGAAAGATACTGAGAGGGGGGGGTGAATCAGATCTTCAAAATTAAAAACTAAAACAAACTGATCCACATTCATACATATATGAATCTAATGTAATCTTGGATAGCATCCACACAATGAAATAAATAACACATAACACCAGAACTTGGTAACCCAAAAACCCAAATAGGTAAAACTTGGGCGGGGATGAAACCCACAAAATTCTCCACTACTGCAGTAATAAAGTGTGCCTGTTAAGGCTACAAATGTTGATTACAAGATGAAATCTACCCTGTTAAAGGTCTGCCCAGTTAAGATCTAAAGATCATTACAATCTACCCTGTGAAAGGATTTCAACTTACAATAAAGTAAGCACTCTGTTAGGAGATAAAGAAAGGTCTGCTAGAACCACTCTGTTAAGAGATTTTCACCTGATACAATGATT
>MU224344.1:29495-42066 GCA_018584345.1 Thuja plicata
CTGTTAGGAGTTTTACTTTACAATGCAATAAGTATAGTGACTTGGTTAAGGGTCAGACCCTGTTAGGAGTCTTTTACAAATAACCCTATTAGGGGTGGTGGACTCACTGTCCAAAAGCTCACTGCTTAATAGTGAAGGCTACAACCTTCTATATAATATATATGCACTATATCTGATGATGAACTGTAGAGTAGACCTACTTTCATGATCAGTTCCAGTGTATTACAATCTTTCACTTCTTCTTCACATAGAATCTTGATGAATGAATCACATCTGATATTTTTCTCTGTACATCTTCTGTCTCTTTTCATATCATTCACACTTAGCATATCAAAAATGACTTTCTATAAGTATCCTCATCAAATTATAATATCATGGGACCTGTAAGACAACTCTTCATAACATCCTTGTCAGCTCTACTAGGCACACAAACAATATTACAACCATGCAAGTATAAACTGAATAGACGCGACACTTCACTAAGTCGGCCTCACCAAATTATCTCTAACTTTGAAATCTTCTTGAAACATGTTTGGCACCTTTAGATAACTATCATCAAATCATAACTAATAATGAATATACACACGCATATCCTAAAGATAGGCACAACTCAAGAAACATGTTACATATGTCAGCTCTAAACAGATACTCTTCCAGAACTGTAACTACCAATAATAGAATTACACAAATTGACTAAAACATCATATCTGGATCTACGTATATGAACATAACATAATAAACATGTCTAAAACATGTATCTAACCATGCAAGTCTTCATGTCATCATTCTGACAAGTACATACAGAATCACTGTTGTGTATTATATGTTGTCATCAATGACAAACATACAATCAATCAACTGCATAGAATCAAATCTCTAATAGGTCCATATTTCTAGGTCAAATACCTTGGAATCCCCTTCTCCCTTAATCCTAACCTTAAATACATGTGGGGGATGGTTAAGGATAAAGTGGATAGAAAGCTCAACAAATGGGACAATCAATATCTCTCTATGACAGACAGAGTTTAACTATGCTAGAAGGTGATGTCATCCTACACCTTATACTTCTCCTCTGCCTAGTTATTCAATCAATACTAGTTCAACCACATCCAGAAGACTATCAAGGAATACTTATGGTCAGATGGCAGAGGTAACAAAGAAATTCATGTATTCAAGTGGGAATGGTGCACTAAAAGTAAGAAATAGAGGGCCTAGGCCTCAGGGATCTCAGAATACAAGGAATATCCTTGGCTACTAAGTGGATCACAAGAGACTTGGTAGGGGAGGAACCATGAAAAGTCCTTATTAGAAATAATATAGTTAAGGGGCATCCCAAGAAAGGGAAATTATAGAGGAATCTATATATGAATGACATCATAGGAGGTGAGGTAGAGATAAAGGTACAATGATCTGTTGTATTCAAATCTATTCGGAAAGCATGGAACTTGGTCAGACATCTCATTACTAATAATAGTATATTCCAGTGCCATGGTAAAACCTATGGTAACAGATCCATCTGGTGGAACCTCAAAATTAGAGGTAAGCCATTGGCACTTCTATAAGGCTTCTCAGCCAGGAAGTGGAATGAGAAGGGAATATCTTACTTATCACATATCTTATAGGATGATCAAATAGTGGAATGGGATGATCTAAAGAACAAATCTGGTCTCCCTTATTCCCAGTTTAGAACCTACTCAGTGATTTAGGAATCTTGTGATAACTTATTTCTTCACAAGAAGATGTATGTAGACAATGACTGTCATCTCTAGTTCAGATGGGCTGATGGGACATTGATTACCAAATCTAACTCCAAGCTTCTCTATGGTCTCCTTACCAAAGAATCTCCCATATTTCCCCACTTGAATCATTGCTGGGACCTTAACCTAGAATCAAACAAGTGGATCAATATTTTTAACAACCTTTGGACCTCCCTGGTTGAACCAAAAATCTAATTTTTCTATGGCATCTTATCTTACACGAGATACCTTTTAGACTGCCTAATGGAGATCCTATTTTGTTTTCTTTTTGCCCTCTCCTTGAATCGGTCAGTCATGTGTTCTTTAGCTACCCATTTTCTATAGAAATGTAGAAACTCTTTGGCTTTCCTCAGGTATATGATGTCTCAGTTCTGGATATTATATCAAGTCATATTAATGGTTTGAAGTAGTCTTTTAATAGGTTTTTTTCACTTACCTCTACCTTAATTATGTGGAACATTTGGAAAAAGAGGAATGATATTATTTTCGGTGGTCATAATAGAAGCCTTACTAAGTCTCTCAAGAGAGTCATATTTCATGATATTGTCGTGTAGGTTATAGTTGTGATTAAAATCAAGAGAAAGAAGTTGGAAGACTTGTTCAAGAATGAGATGGTCAGGCTTGGAGCTTGGGAAGTGTCACATGGATACACTTGGACTAAAGAATCCCAAGAGCTGGCACCATTCAGAGCTTCCCTACAAAAATTCATGGTAGAGGTGCAAGGACTAAATAAGGATGACAGACCAGTCATCAATGTTGTTCCCATTTCTGCAGTCTCAGGCTCGGGCATCCCATTTGCAATGCCCCTGGCACACCCATAAAAACAACATATAAGAAAGGATGAGGTGTTGAAATGGATGGAAGGAACACATGTCTTCATAACTTGGGTACCCTACAGAGATGAAGACTTTTCTTGAATGTTCCAACTAGACAGTTCTATTTTATAATTTTGTTTACCACTTTTTGTATAATTCACTTTTGTAAACTGTGATAGGTCTAGTACTTTTTTCTATTCCAAATATAACAATCAGGTGTAGGTGGAGGTATATGGTATCCTATATATTTTTGGCTCTCATTTTGGTAATTAGCACGAGCTAGACACCTGAATGTAAACATTTTTATGAAATTAATAAAATCATATATCTTAAATAGAAAAAAAAATATAGTCTTTCTAGGCTGACTTGAGGCTTGAAAAGGCTTTATAAGTTGATGTAATTTATCCTTAGAAGAGGTATATTGGAGAGAAGATCTAGAGTTGGATAATAAGATTAGATCTTTAAAGTTAGCATATAGGATTTCATGGTGTAATCAAGCCTGTAAGGCTGGAAGGTCAGACTGCATGTTGCAAGCCCATTGTAATTAATTTTTGATAATGAAAAAGTTGATCTTGCATATCTCTCAATTAATATTTGTTGTTTCCTTTGTGTGACTCTTTCTCCAAGGATTGGACTAACTTCATCGAGGTCCATCCATCCTTGGATGCACCAACTGGTATCAGAGTGAGTTCCCAATTTTGTTGAGTCGTATTTTTATGAAAATTATGAATTAGAAGTTGAAAAACAATACCCTAAGAAGCAAATGGATGAGATAGAAGAGATTATGGATAGTCAAATTGGCAAAAATAAAAGAAGTAGACATTATAAAGAATATCTTTTCAAATGAAAGGGAAGACAAGTGGAGGATTCCTCATGGATTCCTTAGGCTAAGGTTGACCATCTAGGTTTTTCTATAGCCCCAAAAAAGTGAGAGGATCACTTTTCAAATAGCCTCAAGTGTCTGATGTAGGAGGATCTTGGGTTCTTGGCATTCTTGCATCAACCAAAAATATTTTTTTTCTATTTCTTGTTAGTTTAGTCTCTAATTTTCTTTAAATGCGTCTTCAGTTTGGATCTTTGGTAGTTGTGCACCTTATGGCATGTTCCTAGCACCATGTTAAACCTTTGTCTAGGTTCTCACCTCATTTGGTTACTTTTCTGATGAGATCTTATGGATTCTTGGTAGAACTTATCTACTCTTTACATTCATGAGCAATTTGTGTATTCTGATATCGCGAAGGATTTTCCTAATTGACAAAGTTTCATGGCTCATTTCTTGATGTTATTATGTCAGTGGCTGACCTACTTGAGGGATCACAACTCATGTTTCATCTGATGGAGAGAGATCCTTGTGATTTAGCTCTTGACCTATATTTTTGGTAATATGTTTTCTTCTCATTGGAAAAAGTAACCTTTTTAGGCCAACTTGAGGCTTGCGAAGGATTTATAAGCTGATGAAATTGATCCTTAGAAGAGGTATCTTGGAGAGTATATATATATTTGGATAATAAGATAAAATCTTAAAGGTTAGAAAATATGATTGCATGGTCTAATCGGGCCTGTAAGCCTAGAAGATCAGACTGCATGTTGCATTCCCA
Organism: Thuja plicata; assembly: GCA_018584345.1. Lineage (NCBI taxonomy): Eukaryota > Viridiplantae > Streptophyta > Pinopsida > Cupressales > Cupressaceae > Thuja > Thuja plicata. Next base: position 33,666 of record MU224344.1, read on the forward strand.
TTGTAATTGATTTTCTGATAATGCGAAAGCTGATCTTGTGTATCTCTCAATTGTTCTTTATTTTTTCCATTGTGTGAATCTTAATAAAAGGGTTGGACTAAATTCATTGAGGTCCCTCCGTCCTTGGATGCACTAAGTTGAGTATTAAGGATGTTTATGACAATTATTCAATTGTGTATTGTCATTGATGTTTACACAAATATAGTGATGTTTACACAAATGTCTAATCCTATCCAAGAACAGATAGTGTATTCCATGTCCTCTTGGGAATTGAAGAAGACCAAAGTGATTTTTAGTTCTAACCGAGTTCACTCAGGTATTACACTATTGGTAGTGAATTATAGTGTTGGTCATGCATTGAAGGATTTCACTATTGACCAAGTTAAACAGTTAGTGTCAGCTGGCTAACAACAACTTACATTTTATGTTTAATTGGTTATATGCAGCCGGCAGAAATGAGTTTTATTATTTATTTGGAAGGTTATTCAAGGCCGACTTGACAAGGCTTATCATATAAATACTAGGTCAAGTTTTGGATTGAATATGAACCTGTGTATGAGAAGAAGAGAAGATATTCTTTTGATAGGAAGAGTGAAGGAAAAATTAGATGGGATTCTGATTAAGGACAAAATATCTAGACAGAGCTGCAATAGAGTATTTGATCACTAAGGATCCAGTTATAAAACCAGAATAGAGATCTGAATCAGAAAAGATAGTTTCTTCGACAAATAGTTCAATCCATTGTTACTCTCTAACAATCGTAGAAGTGATCTAAATCTCTTAACAGAGTAGACTTAATAGTCTTTTGTAAATGTTCTCACAAGGTGATATTTCTGCATTGAAGTGTTTGAAGACCTCTAACAAGGAAACTCCTCATAGGGTGATTAAATCCTCTAATAGGGTCACACCTAACAGTGTGTATTGTAACCTTTAACATGGTTGGCTCCTAACAAGGCTCACTTCAGAAGAGTGAAAAATAGTAACTAGTTGCAATTGGTGGTTTTTCCCATATTGGGTTTCCACGTTAAATATTGGTGTTATGTGTACATGTTATTTTCTTTATGGTTTTTTTTTCAATAAATTTCTAAGGGATAATCACAGTTAATATCTTAATATTTTCTATGTTAACTGAGTGACAATAAAAAAATATATATGTTAATCGAGCAACAGTGATAAGTTTGATTAAGACATCTAAGGGACAAGATTTTTTTTTGTGGTAACTCATTCCCCCCTCCCCTCTCATTTACTCAACACATTGCAAGCAATTGGTATCAGAGTACCAAGTGATTTCACGGAAGTTTTCAAAGCCTAAGCTAAAGATCAGAGATGTCTTATAAAAGGGATATCCCCAAGCTTAACAAAGAAAATTTTTCTGCATGGCAAGATTTGATGAGGCTACATCTATCAATTATTGGAGATACTAGTTTGCAATTCTTGGACCATAGGTTGTTGGAAAGATTGCTACAATGTAGACAATTTTTATTTTGTCATTGATGTCAACCCTTAACTAGTGAGACTATTGTTGTATGTTTGAGTACCTTATCCATTGATTGATGAAGATTTGAAAAGAATGGGATAAAAAGAAGACCAAGGAAATGGTTGAGTTATGAGTATACACTAGGGTACTTGATCATTTGGCACTTTGGCAAAGTGATACATTGTTTATCTATCACTAACAGTTCACTGGAAGGTCAATGCCAAGAAAAGCAAAGTCGATACTGAGCAAAGCAAAAGATGATGTTGAGCAAAGCAAAGATTATGTCGAGCACCAATGAAACGTCGAGGGAGATAGAGAAAGCCGAGCAACAATATTTTGTTTATTGATGAGATTTGAGATCTATGGCTGACATAGTTGATTCTATTGGGATATACATTGTTAATTAAGACTGGTCCACATTCATTTAATGCATGGGAAACCATTATTAATGCATGGTTTCAATTTTTAATTAATGACTATATTGGAGAATTAAATTAAATAAAATGATGGAAAGATCCATTGGATCTAACCTAACCTAAGATCTATGATCTTGATTAAGTGGAAAAATAGTTATCATACCTAGATAAAGAGGTATAATATAACCTATTGTGGTTATTGTTATGGTATCAAAGTGTAAGGAGAAGTTGTATGCAAGAGTATTGCATGGTTAATTGACTGATTGGCAAGACCTAGTAGAGAAGGCTGAGCAGAGAAGAAGAGAGAGATTTCTTGATGGATTTCCAAGCAGATCTGAAGTTTGAGATGTAAATGGAGGCCACTCAGTGAATTAGCATTAAGAGCTAAAACTGGATCTATATTTGCAAAGTAAGTTGTATGTGTTGATTACTTTCTAACCATTTTATCATTTCAAATCCTTTAACTAGGTTGACCTAACAGACATTGTATAAATCCTTTGAACAAGGTGACATTCAGATTGGAATGTTCTAAGTCCTCTAACAAGGCCACTCCTGACAGGGTGATTAAATCCTTTAACCAGGTCACATTTGATAGTGTGTTTTGTAACCTTTAACAGGGTTGGCTCCTCACAAGTCATCACTTCAGAAGAGTGAAATTTTGGTAGCATGTTACTAGTGGTTTTTCCCATATTAGGTTTCCACATTAAATTGTGGTGTCAAAATGTGTGAATGTTATTGTTGTGGTTTACTGTTAAGTTTCTGCAAGCTTATTTCATTAGTATGGTAAACTCCACACTTTTGTTGTTTATTACTGCCGAGAAAATTTGAGTTGTTAAAGTTGGTTTAAAGTTTTATATGGGAACATCTGGATAACTAATTCACCCCCCCTCTCAATTATTCTGAATTCATCCTAAAAATTGGTATCAGAGTTGAGTTCTCTTGAAAATTTTTGAAGGTACTTGGAGATAAAGATCAAGATGTATAAAAGGGATGGACCAAAGATCAACAAGGAAAACTTTCCTGCATGGCAAAGTTTGATGAAACTTCACTTGGCCGGTATTGGTGATTCTGCTAAACAAAATATTGAAATAGAATATGTAGTCCCTACTAGAGTTCTGAATGTTGCACAATTAAGAGAAAAGCATGAACATAATCAAGCAATGTTGGAACTTGCATCATCTCTGAACTATCATAAATTTGAGGACATCAAGGATTGTACAAGCACAAAGAAGATGTGGGATGCCCTTACAACCATTTATGGAGGTGATACAAATGTACTAAGAGCCAAATCTGAAATCTTGAGAGGTAAGTTTGATGATTTAAAAATACAAGAAGGAGAAAATATAGTGCAATATATTGATAGGATAAAGGAAGTTGTAAATGCTATTAGAGGAGCTAAGGGAGTCATTGAAGAAGATACTATCATGAGCAAGGCACTAAGAACACTTCTTCCTATTTATGCTATTAGAGTATCTAGAATTCAAGAACTAAGATGTACTCCTAATAACAATTTAACTCTGGAAAGTCTGGTAGGTAGACTTACTACATTTGAAATGTCAAATTTTGACAACTATACTCCACAAGCTGCTAAATCTGCATTCAAGTCATAGATGGTCATCAACAAATCAAGGAAAGGAAAGAAATGTGTGGATAGTGATAGTGACACCTCATATGATGATCTAGAAGAGCTTGAGGCACTTATGGAAAGGAGACTAGCTAGAGGAAAAGGAAAATTCAAAGGTAAACTTCCTATTATTTGTTTTTCTTGTAATAAAGTTGGTCATATTGCTGCTAGATGTCTTGACAAGAATGAGAAAGATGAAAGAAGAGACAAAAAATACAAAGACAGAAATGATGACCGAGATTATAGAAAGTACAAGGATTACAAAGACAAAGGTAAGAAATCTTATAATATAGTTGAAGAAGCTTCTGATTGTGAATCTGACAAATCTGATGAAAATGATATAGAAGTAGTGTATGTTGCAATGAAAGATGATTTTGATGATGATGAGAAAACTGCACTAATTTCTTATATGAGTAAAGGTGACCATTGAATCATTGACAGTGGTTATTCACATCACATGACTAGTGATAAGGACAAATTTGAAACCTTAGATCAATGCAAAGGTGGATATGTTAAGTTTGGTAATGATACACCTTGTAGACTCAAACGGAAAGGATCAATTCAATTCACTAACAATATTAGATGTGATGATGTATACTGGGTTGATGATCTTAAGTATAACTTGTTGAGTGTTTCATAGCTAAACACTTCTAGTTATAGAGTTTAATTCCATCACAAGAAAGAAAAGATCTATGATGCCAATGGAGAATAGGTTGGAGGTGGTGAGCAAACAAAAGGTAACTTGTTCTATCTAGATTTAGCTGAAGAGACATGCTTGTTTGAACAATATAATGATGTTTGGTTATGGCATAAGAGGCTATGTCATGTTAACTTTGATAAATTGGTAAGCATAAGTAAATTGAAAAAGGTTAGAGGGATGCCTAAGTTAAAGAAAACTGAGAATGAAATGTGTAAACAATGTTAGTTGGGAAAAATGACTAAATCTAGTTTCAAAAGCGAAAATCACACTTCTGAGAATATTTTAGAATTGGTTCATATTGACCTTTGTGGACCTATTGGTGAGAAAAGTTACTATGGAGACAAATATTTTATTCTATTTGTAGATGACTATTCTAGGATGATGAATGTTATATTTCTCAATGAAAAATCTGATGCATTTTAATTATTTAAGTGGTACCTGGAAAAAGTTGAAAAGGAAACAGGTAAGAGTTCGAAATGTCTAAGATCTGACAGAGGAGGTGAGTTCATTTCTAATGAGTTTAACAAGTTCTACAATGACCAAGGGATAAAAAGATAGATGTCAACACCTAGGACACCACCAAAGAATGGTATAGCTGAAAGATAAAATTGAACTATCATGGATTGTGCTAGAACATTAATGATGGAGAAAAATGTTGCACAAAAATATTGGATAGAAGTCATAAGTACAAGTGTTTATACCTTGAACAGAGTACAAGTCAAGAAAGGTACAAATACTACACCTTATGAGATATGGTATGGACATGCACCTACTGTAAGTTATTTTAAATTCTTTGGGAGTAGATGTTTTATACTAAAGGATAACAGAAATGGTAAACTTGATGCTAAAGGAGAAGAAGACATATTTCTTGGATATTCTACTAAGAGTAAGGAATACAAATGTTTGAATTCTAACACTAAAAAAATTATGGAAAGTAGAAATGTTAGAATTGATGAATATGTAGAAAGAAATGAGGCTGAAAGCATGATTGAGCCTGAAAGTTACAGATCATTAACATATCCTGAAGAGGAGGATTCTAATGAAACTGAAAATGAAGTTGCTGAGAAACAGTCTGCACCTGCCGAGACATAGAATGAAATTTCTGGGCAACAAGAGGTGACTGCGGAGCTATCTGATGGAGATTTCAAGTCACAATTTCACCCTGAATTAAACTTGAACAATCAAATTGAAGCTAAGAAAGAGCTTACTTTGGCAAAATATGTAAGAAGGCACCATAAACCTGATCAAATCATAGGAGAAAAGGATTCTACAGTTATGACAAGAGGAAAATTAAGAGAAGACACATGTTTGCTATGTGATTTTGAGCCTAAGATAGTAAAAAATACTTTGGACAATGAAGACTAGATTCAAGCCATGAATGAAGAGATAGACCAGATTGAAAAGAACAAGACATGGACACTAGTACCGAGACCTGACAACAAAAATGTAATAGGTACAAAGTGGGTATTTAGAAAAAAGATGAATGAACATGAAGAGGTAACAAGGAATAAAGCAAGACTCGTATGCAAAGGTTATGCACAAGAGGAAGGAATTGACTATGGGGAGACATTCGCCCCAGTTGCAAGATTGGAGGGTGTGAGAACTCTACTTGCATATGTAGCCTACAAAGGATTTAAAGTCTATCAAATGGATGTGAAGTTGGCATTTCTAAACGGGATATTGGAAGAGGAAGTATATATTAAACAAGCTGATGGATTTGTTGACCCAAGTAAAAGGAACATGATCTGTAGACTGCACAAGGCATTATATGGACTGAAACAAGCACCCAGAGCATGGTATGAAAGATTGCACAATTATCTGATGAAGATTGGATTTGCAAGAACAAATGACAACATCAATCTATATTTAAAAATAGAGCAAGGTAAAGGAATTTTATAGGCTGAAAGTTTTGTTGATGACATCATATTTAGTGGACAAGATATGATATGTAAAGCATTTTCAAAAGAAATGCAAACTGAATTTGAAATGTCTATGTTTGGTGAGATAAAATTCTTTGTTGGACTACAAATACATCAAATGAAGAATGGTATCTATGTTACACAATCAAAATATGTCAAGGAGATACTGAAAACTTTTGGTATGGAAGATTCAAAACCAGTGAGTACACATATGGCTACTGGACAAAAGTTGACAAAGAATGATGATACAAAAGAGGTAAATCAAACACTGTACAAATCAATGATTAGTAAGCTATAATATGTTGTGCATAGTAGACCTGATATTGCATTAGCAGTTGGAATTGTTGCTAGATTTTTTGCTAATCCAAAAGAGACACATATAATGGCAGTAAAAAGAATTCTGAGATATTTGAAAGGTACATAAGACTATGGCCTATATTACAAAAGGAATGACAAGTTTGAACTCAGAGTCTATAATGATTATGACTGGGCTGCTAATGTTGATGATAGAAAAAGTACCATAGGAGGAGCATTTCTTTTGGGGAAAATATTCGTTTCTTGGACAAGAAAGAAATAGAATAGCACCTCACAATAAACAACTGAAGCTGAGTATGTGGCAGTAGTAGTTAATTGTTCAAAAATTGTGTGGTTGAAGATACTACTGAAAGGTATGAAGGAGGAGATCACAGAACCAGTTGTCATATATTTTGATAACATGAGTGCCATTAATATTTCTAAAAATCTTGTAATGCACTCTAAGACAAAACATATAGCTATCAAGTATCATTACTTGAGGGAGCTAGTTCAGAAGAAGGAAGTGAGACTGGAATATGTGAACACTAAGGAATAGTTGGGAGACATGTTTACAAAAGCGTTACCCAAGGATGCTCATGAGTATCTAAGAGGTAAATTAGGGGTAATTCCCCTAGCAGAGGCTAACTAGTTTGGAATGGTATTGTTGCATCAAATGTTTTAATCAGAAAATTTAACACATTGATGCACAGTAAGTCACATTTTAGGATGTTGCCTAAAAACTGTGAAGTAGAAAACAAGAATAGAAAAGTAGATCAGTCATACACAAAGATGACAGAAACAACATGATACAAAGATTAGAACAAAATAATTTTCATGATGTAGATGCCAACATCTTTGGCATTGTTGTCAAAGAGGGGGATTATTGATAAAACAACAAATACAAGGGAGATATTACTAAAACAGGGAGCTGAACAGTAACAAAAAACATTTCCATGTGATTATAGACACAGAGGGAGTTAGAATGAAGCTAAAGACATTAATGAATATTTGTTCATATCAGGAACACATGCACTTTTTGGATTGTATTGTAACTTTGGTTGGAAATTATTATTTTTTAGTTTAGTGTTGCCATCAATGCCAAAGAGGGAGATTATTGGAAAGATTTCTACAATGTAGACAATTTTTATTTTGTCATTGATGTCAAACCTTAACTGGTGAGACTATTTTTGTATGTTTGAGTACCTTATCCATTGATTGATGAAGATTTGAAAAGAATGGAATAACAAGAAGACCAAGGAAATGGTTGAGTTATGAGTATACACCAGGGTACTTGATCATTTGGCACTTTGGAAAAACAATACGTTGTTTATCTATCACTGATAGTTCACTCAAAGGTCAATGCCGAGCAAAGCAAATTCAATGTTGAGCAAAGTGAAAGATGATGCCGAGAAAAGAAAAGATGATGTCGAGCGCCAGTGAAATGCCGAGGGAGACAGAGAAAGCCGAGCAATAGTATTTTGTTTATTGGTGAGATTTGAGATCTATGGTCGACATAGTTGATTATATTGGGATATACATTGTAAATTAAGATTGGTCCACATTCATTTAATGCATGGGAAATCATTATTAACGCATGGATTCAATGTTTAATTAATGATTGTATTGGAGAAGTAAATTAAATATAATGATGGAAATATCTGTTGGATCTGACCTAACCTAAGATCTACAATCTTGATTAAGCAGCAAAATATTTATCTGACCTAGATAAAGAGGTATAATATAACCTATTGTGGTTATTGTTATGGTATCCAAGTGTAAGGATAAGTTGTATGCAAGAGTATTGCATGGTTAATTGACTGATTGGCAAGACCTAGCAGAGAAGGTGTTAGAATTAATCTTTCCTTGGTTGATAATATGTAATTAAAAGGATAAACCAAGGTATCCTATATTGTATTTGTCCTCTAGTCCATGTAAGAGGACATGTCACTATTTTGTAATTCCTTTAATAAG
>MU224344.1:60573-76965 GCA_018584345.1 Thuja plicata
CACTCGGTAACCACTGGTGACTCGGTAGTAACTGACTTCTCGGTTATCTTCGACTGATGACTCGGTGACTACCGTCTGCTCGGTAACTGTTGTTCTTTTCATATACTCGGTGACTGCCTTACTGCTCAGTTTGAACTGTTTGATCTATGATCTTTACTGAATACTCGGTATAGGCTGTGGACTGAGTGATAAGCTCGGTAAGTATTCAAAACCGAATAAGTGTTTTCACTAAGTGCATTCACTGATGACAAATATATAATTATTCCAACAAGACAGTGTATTCCATGTTCTCTTGGGCATTGAAGAAGACCAAAGTGATTTTAAGTTCTAACTAAGTTCACTCGAGCATTACAATGTTGGTCAGGAATTACAGTGTTGGTCGGGCGTTGAAGGATTTCAGTATTGACCGAGTTAAGAAATTAGTGTCAGTCGGCTAACACCAGTTTACATTTTATGTTTAATTGGTTATATGCAGTTGACAAACATGATTTATATTATTTATTTGGAAGGTTATTCAAGGCCGACTTGACTAGGCTTATCATATAAATACTAGGTCAAGTTTTAGATTGAATGTGAGCATGTGTATGAGAAGAAGAGAAGATATTCTTTTGATATGAAGAGTGAAGGAAAAATCAGATGGGATTCTGATTAAGGATAGAATATCCAGACATAGCTGCAATAGAATATTTGATCAGTAAGGATCCAGTTATAAAAATAGAACAGAGATCTGAATCAGCAAAGATAGTTTCTTCGATAAATAGGTCAATCCATTGTTACTCTCTAACAATTGTAGAAGTGATCTAAATTTCTTAACAGAGTAGACTTAACAGTCTTTTGTAAATCCTCTCACAAGATGACATTTTTGCATTGAAGTGTTTGAATACCTCTAACAAGGGCACTCCTCATAGGGTGATTAAATCCTCTAACAGGGTCGCACCTAACAATGTGTATTGTAACCTTTAAGAGGGTTGGCTCCTAACAGGGCTCAGTTCAGAAGAGTGAAAAATAGCAACTAGTTGCAATTGGTGGTTTTTCCCATATTGGGTTTCCACATTAAATATTGGTGTTATCTATGTACATGTTATTTGATTTATGCTTTCTATTTTTGCAATTAATTACTAAGGAATAATCACAATTATTATCTTTAGATATTCTATGTTAACCGAGTGACAGTGAAATATATATGTTAACCGAGAAATAGTGATAAGTTTGATTAAGACATCTAAGGGACATGATTTATTTTTGTGGTAACTGATTCACCCCTCCCCTCTCAGTTACTCAACTCATTTCCAACAAAGGATCCACAAGATCATGCTTTTACTTGTAGTACTTCCTTTGTTGCTAGTCTTGGAGGATAAGGAATAATATGGTTATTTTGGAGGCTAGAAACACCAAAGGATGGACGAATTTCCATCATCTGAAGTCAATTTTTCACTTTGAGGTGGTGCTATGTATGAGAAGAATTTTTTTCTCTTTGTGTTTATGTCTTCTATTTTTCTTTCTTTGTTAATGCTTACAAATTTGAAGACTATATATATTGTGTGTTGGAGCAATGCTCCCAAGCTACCAAGATAAAAATGCAAACACTTCAATAGAAAGAGATAAATCATATGATTCATCAGGAAATGAAATGTATCGATGATATTTTAGATAATGTACATAATTTGTTCTTATATAGGCAAGAATGAGAAAGAGATAACAAAAGAGGTGTGAGGGTAGGTACAACTACCTAACACAATTTACTAAAAATTAGGTAATAAAATAATAGCGAACTATACCTACTCACCTAGTTATGTGTAATAAACTCATGTGCTTAAGTTGGACTTAAGAATCATGAATACATAAAATCTTTTTTTCTCTAAGACCCCCCTTAAGTGAAACTTTGGGAAAAGAATAAAATATAAAAAGTGATTTTATGATGGGTCCCGACAACTAGATCATATTAGGTACCTATGTACAATACAATGCAACTAATCTCTTACAAATAGAGAAAAAGGAGAAACCCTCATGGAAAAAAAATCCTCTCTAAGAAAGAGATATGAAAATCATGTAAAACATTATGACACAGTTATTGGAGGTCTCTACAATACTCTACAAAAATGACATCCATCATAAGAATACAAGACAACTACCCCTCTAATGAAAGTAAAGATGGAGACAACATTTCCCTCCCATAATGAAGTATCATTACAGCCACTAAAGCATGTCAAAAGCCAAAATAAGTGTCCATGATGATAAACAATATGTCTCCCTTGGGAAGATGAATATCAAATAGTGCATGTAGAAGAAATTTCATATGCATGAGAAAAAGGACAAGGAATAAATCTCACTAATGGTAGTGTGAATGAAGAATAAAGTGCCTCAAAATTTTTCTCATCAAGACTAGGAAGAGTCCCAATCAAGGACTAATAGAGGTGTTCTTCAAACTCTAGAGTCAGATTGACTCTCTTGCAAGGTCTCTTTCCTAGACCTATTAGGGATTCCACAAACCCTAATCCTAAGAGAAGGTCACCAAGATCTCTACCCTTCTCAACAAGAACAACTCTATCAATAGAGTCATTTAGTACTCACTAAACCTACAAGAGTAGATTCCTCCTCACCTATCCAAACTCTTGGTGTTTTGAAATGATTTATGCTTGTATCATCATCAGAGACATGATCGAGTACCTATGTATTGACAAAATAATTTCTTATAGGAGATGTTAAAAAAATTATATATCCATTGCACATCATATAGAAACATTTCATATCCATTTCGTAATCATTCACATCAATATATATATGCATCAAAAAAGAAATTTAAAAACATCATAAATGTATTACATCATCATAACTAACATCGTCTCCATCCATTTGAAAACAAAATAAATATTGCATTTACATATGCATCTACATAATAATCCATGAAGATCATCCATCACATAATCCATTTGCATAATAAATGAGAATAACCATCATAAATCATAAGTATATAGGATCATAAAAGAAAGTGCATCCATATAGAGCATCATAGAAAATAAAAGAATCTCATTAACATTTCATAACATTAATAAACATAAGTACGATGAGATAAAATCATATGTCTCTATATATATCATCAGTGTCATGGGGTACATAAATTTCTCAAAATATACAACTATCATCTAACCAAGTCATCTTATACATTTCCAAAAATGGGTACAAAATCTGGAAGTATCAAAAATTTCTAACATCAAAAGCGAAATCTCAACAACATTCTCTACATCATTAGGAATGTGTTGTGGTGGAGGTAGAGGTACAAAACTCTTATTGGCCTATGAAATATGTTCTCTCTCTGACCGAGCCATGTACTATGAATATGGGCTGACTTGTCTGTCCAAAGGAACAACATCACTGTATGCTACATCATAATATGTTGCCTTGCTCCTCTGATGTATCGCCTCACACTGGATCTAATCATAATTGGATTTCAAGGTTGCTATCGTATGATCACACTTGAATATTCTCTGATCTCACTTTGATATCTTATACTATGCCACATATAGCTCTACTTGTACACCTCCTCACCACCAACTGGCTCATCTCTGCACTGCCTAACCTGTCAGGTGGCCTCAACACTCTTCTCTCCCTATACCTACACATTCTTCTCTCCTATCTGAACACCTTTTGTGCCAGTAGGACCAGGTTTTCCCATAGTAGCGGAACAAAGAGTAGATGCCTCTACTCTCATGTGATGTCATTTAATAGGTGTTTCTCTACTAGAACTAGCACCAAGATCTCCACAAGGTTGGATCTATGTTATATCTCATCTACCATGTGTTGGTAAAGGAGGGGGATGAGCATCATCATCCTCAATCCCAGGAATTGGATAAAATGTCTCTATGAAATGAGGAAAAAGATATCAATTAAATACTCCCCATACTAGGGAGACATCCCAACATCAACAAAAGCATCAAGATAATCTCATCTAGATCTCCTGATGGTACCCTAATTCTAAATAGCGATAGCAAGAACCAATCTAGGTCCACATTCCGCATGTACCTCATCAACATAACAATCATATGGTGTAAATGCATGTGGTATGAATTGCAGTGTGTCATATCATCAAAGAACTTGAAAAACAAAAAAAGGCTCCACTATGGTATAAGTATGACCAATCAAAGGATGGCTAATAAACATATCCCTCTGTTGAGACCTCCAATTTCCCCACTCCTTTGTTCCTAGGTAAGGACTTCATTTGACAACTATCATATCATCAATCTGCAATCTCTTATAGGAACTCTTCCCCAAGTAGGATTGGACAACATAACCTTCATATCAATAAATGAACAGATTCTCAATTACATAAGCATCATTGACAATGAGCCTACAAATAGGGAGGTGATCCCATACCTAGATATGGAGAACTAGAACTCCTGGAACTAAAATCATCTTACCCCAATAAAAAACCTCATGAATCTCAACATATATATGATATAGGAGATATGAACCCCACCATAACTTTGTCGGTCAAGCTACCAAAACCTCTATTGTGCAGGGCACCTCCTGAAGTTCCTATTTTATGCTTATGTGTGTGTAATAAGGTGAATCCTTAGGATCACCCTAGTGTGTGCATGTGTGGGTCTATTATGTAAGGTAAAGGACCCTAAGGTAAGTTATAAACCTATGGGTTCCTGATTTGTGTTTTAAGACCTTGGAATAGGCTCTTGAAATTTTTTGGACCTCTCCCACACCCTTGGAGGTTGGTAAGGTTGGAATTTTCCCAAATTAGCAATTTTGTCAAGTTTTGCCAAAAAGTTGTCTTTTTGCAAAATGTTGCATGGGCAACTTTTGCAAAATGTTTCTCAAAGAATGAAAACTTAATTGTAACTGAACACACCAACTTCTTGGAGCATCTGTAATTCCAAGAGGATGGTATTAGATGTTCTCATGCCTTCTAGGAAGGTTATATTTTTTGGAGATTTGCTTCTGTGCAAATTGTTGATTCTATGTTTGTCATTGATGACAACATATAATATATAGCGGTGTTCTATATGAAATTACCAATATAGATATTTTGGAGCCTTTCTTTTTTATTTCCATGGTGCACACATGTTCTGGTTTCTCTGTGCATTCACGTAGATTCAGATATGCAGTTTCAGTGGAGATATGTTAATCTATTTTGACAGTTACAGTGTCTGAAGCTTATCTGTGAAGAGCCGACATAATTACATTATTTATTGAGTTGCACCTATCTTTGGGATATGTGTGTTTGTATTCATGTTTAGTTATGAGTTAACAATAATCATCTAAAGGCGCTAAATGTGTTCTAACAGAAGTGGGATAATTGAGTCAATTTGGTAGAGCTGACTATGTGAAGCATCACGTCTATTCAATTTGAGTTGTGTGGTTCTAATCAGGTTGCGTGCTTGATTTGGCTAACTAAAGAAGTATTGAAGGGACTCCTAAAGCCAACCAAGATCACATATTTTGGGGAAGATAATTATAGTAGTTCATTTGATGAATGCTAAGTGTGAATGATAATAGAAGAGATAGAAAAATTATAGAACATAATGTCTGTTGTTTTGGGATAGTAAAAAAATTTCATTCATCAAGAAAAGATCTATGTGAAGAAGAATTGAAAGCATACAATACGCTAGAACTGATCAAGATAGTAGGTCTACTCAAATATTTCATTTATTAGATATAGTGCATATCTATTTTACTGAAGGTTGCAGCCTTCATCATTTTAGCAGTGAGCTTTTTGGATAGTGAGTCCTCACCCCTAACAAGGTTATTTGTAAAAGACTCCTAACAGGGTCAGACCCTTAACCAAGTCACTGTAATTATTGCATTGTAAAGATAGACTCCTAACAGGTTTGTAAGATCTTCTAACAGTGATTATTATACTCAAGTACAGTTCTTTATGGGTGCTAATTTCCGCCGGGTTTTTTACCTATTTGGTTTCCCCGTAACGAAAATTGTTGTGTTCTATCTTGTGTTATCTGAATGTGTTAATGCTTAATGTTATTCTGTAATTAATTGAAGAAAATAATTAAAATAGTAGATAACTAATTCACCCCCCCTCCCTCTCAGGTACCCCTTGGGACTATTCCAACAATATTTTACTGTGTACAAAGCTTGATGTTTAGAGAAGGAAATATAAGAGTTTTCTAAGTCATTTAGATAGTGTATAGCCTGGTATGGATTCACCTTTTAGATCCACTTGCATAAATTTGTTATTCTTTGAGTTACTTCAACATTCTAGTTGGTTTGATTTAATTTTGTGAAGTTTCATAGGAGTTAGAGATTTTACTTGCTCACTATCTGAGAAACCAAGGTTTACTGGGCCTGCTCCAAAGATGTGATCCTAACTTGGGATTTAACCAGTAGAACTTCTTGGCTACTTGGGAAATAGAAGTTAGGATAATTCTCTTTAATATTCCTAAGTCTTAGAGGCTTAGTGTTAGTTCTGTGAATTTTGAGACAAAGTCCTAGGCTAATTATCTCTATATAATTAGCCTGGTTCTTTAATACAGTCACATGCATGTGTAATATATGATTGGGAAGATCAAACTAATGGGGGTTCTAGACCATTTTTGGGTATAGGAAGCTATCTAATCCCTTGTAATCATTTTATGAACCCACCTTAGACCACTTTCTTAGCAATCCAAGCCTAACCTAGCTAATTAGGTATGTGATCTTTGTAAGAATTTAGTGGTGCAGGAGTGGAGTGAAGTGCTAAGGATTTTGGAGGTTTCAAAACTCCATAAAGGGTGTCTAGAAACCTAATCAGATTAGTTAGATCCTTCTATAATTGAAGGTTGTTCTTGAAAAAACCTTTGGATAGGGCTATAAGGAATTCTAGGCCATTTAGTGTTTGACCATTCTTGGGTCTGCAAGATGGAATCCATTGGTGGATTCTCTACCCTTGGGGTCTAAATAACATTCCATCACCTAGGTTTATTGGTCTAATCCTCTGGTGAAGTTTTCTACATCTTTAGCTTGGTTTAGGGAAAGTTTCCCTGAAGGAGATATTGCAGAGAATTGGACCTTATCTTAGAGAGCTAAGTTGTGATAGAAGAAGTGAGTTGGCTTCTTAAGAAATTCAATAAACACCCTAGGAAGACATTTGCGGAATTAGGGTGTATGAATTGGGAGTTTGAAGTGGTAACAAGAAGTGGGAACCTGTGTAGGTCTTCTTGCAGTGCACTCTGCATCAGGTGGTATCAGAGCCTGCTAAGATCTTGGAAGAATTGAAGAATGGGTGATAGAACAAAAGAACATGAAGGAGAGGAAGTTCCTAATAGAATCATAAATGTGGAGTTGGCTAAAAATTTCAGAGAACAAGTATCCAAGAACAATAAGATGGAGGAGGAGATAAAGAATTTGAAGGACCTCCAAAAAGAGAAGGAAGAGGGAGAAGATTTTGAAGAAGAAGAAGAAGAAGAAGAAGAAGCAGCTACAAGACCAAAAAAATGCATATTATCATATCTAGGAGATCACAAACACTAATAAATATGCTATCCTATCTAATGTATCATGAAATCCATTCAAAACAAGAGTTCATAAACAAAAAGCATAAAAATGCTAAGAAATCCCTTCAAATGTAACTCCCATGCTCTCCTTCTCCATAATCAGATTTGATGTTTCTCTTTGACAATAACACAATTGCACAAAGACACAAAAGCCAAGTTTGCAAGTGAGAATATTAGGAGAGAGTGATCTAACCTTGAAAGAATGAAATGCATCCCATTTTATAGAAAATGAGAGTCATTTTGGTGAGGTTGCACAAAATCTATGCATAAATGAAGATTTTGGTTGGTAGGATGTTAGGAAGCATGATATGGGGGAGATCAAATAAGGAGATATTGAGAATATTCATGAAGCACCTTAATAGGGATGTGAATCCTCAATTAAGGGATATGGCAATTAGGTAGGATTAGGAATCATTAACTCAATTAATAATTTAATATTCTCAATATTCCTCACAAAAAAATAATTAGATTTATGAAATTATGAAAATTTCATAAATTGAAATTAGCCAATTGATTAATAAAAATTAATTAATTGTTGAAGACTTAGGGAAAAGGGAATAAATAAAGTCTATTTATTTATTCAATTAGGACCTAGGGCTAAACTATGGGTTATTCATCCCAAGAGGGAAATTAGTGAATTGTTGATCGAATTGAAGGTATTGATGTTGAATTGAAATAATTTTGATGATATTGATAAGGATTAGGATCAATTCTGAGGGATCTGGAATAGTTTAGGAAATTACGAGGCATCGATGAGCTTTGACAATGCACCCACATAATGATGTTTGGAAATGATTGAAAAGGGCCAATGAAATTTGATGGCATCATAGGATTGAAATTGAAATGGGGAAACATTAATGATCTTGGACAATGTTCCTGAAATGATAATGATTAGAAATAGTATTGACAAATATGGACAACACTATTGAATTAAAATTGATAGATTGATAATGATAAAATCGATGAACTTTGACAGTGTTATCAAATAGTTGATTAAGGGGATAGGAAGCATCGATGAACTTGGACAATGCTCCTGAAATGATGACAAGATTGATCAAATTCAAATAGGGTTTTGATCAGTTTGGAAATTGGATTAATTAGGCCTCGATGATCTTTGACAATGCCCCAGAATGGTTGGAATGATTCCAAAAAATTCTAAAAGTGATTAGGATTAGAATAGAATAGGTTTGAATTGATTTAGGAAGGTTTGAAATGGTTTAGGATTGAATAGGATTGGTTTAGGATCAAATAGGATCAATTTAGTATTGATCAGAATTGCTTAGGAAAATGATTGATTTGATAAAGAGAGTAGAAATGTTTGTAAATAATTGAACAATTTTGTAATATTCAATCATCGATGAAAGACACGATGTCACCATATAATAAAGGTCATATGCGCAACATAGAGGAATAATTAGGTCACAAAAAAAATTTTCAATTGTAATGCTAAAAATGTTAAAACACGTAGACCAGTAGGCTCGAACCATTTTTAGGTGTCTACATTTTACCCCTCTTTGATACAATGCGATATGAGCATTGTGTCAAAGAATCCTAAAGAAAATAGCATTTAAACATGCCCCAGTGATAGCGGGATACATAGGTGCCCCCTCAAGAAATCATCCAAAAAATGCAAATGATAGGTCAATTTATTGACAATGATGAGACAGATCCACAACAATGATCGGATCAAAAATCTGAGGTCAAATGCAAAAGATATGAGGTGTAGAGTGCCAAAATCATCATGACCAATACAAAAAACAAGGGTTGCACATCCATCTAGGCAACCAAGAGGCTATAAAAGAGCTTGGAGAGGGTTTTGGAGCTCATTTTCACTCTCACATTTGGAAGAATTGAGCTCTGGAGAAAAGAGGATGGATTGAGTGCTAGCAGAGAATCAATGTGGGGAACGAGTGTGTAGCTACCAAAAGTCGGCTGATGCGGGACCCGAGGTGAGTACATCTGAGCCCCTCAATGGTTTCTAACTTTTCACACATTTCTAGGTGGTTTGAAGGTCATAACAGGGTCAAATGGGGCCCATAGGGGGTCCACACGTGCCACCTGTGCCTGAAAGATGAGGCCATGGATTCCCGATTGGCTGTGGGAGGTTCCTTGAGTGCATGATCATGGAGGGGATAGTGTTTGCATGGGGGCCATATATGCTGGCAATGACATACTATCAGCTCCATTAGTTGGTGTACAAGGGAGGATTGTCAATTAGTAGTGGGTTCACACTACTACAGGTGTGGGCATACAGGCACATAGTTGTTTTACAACCCATTGCTTAGAGGGTTGTACATCTGGATGTGCCATACATATACTATTATCAGGGGGCACTTGCACAGGGCCCACTGGGATATACATTGCATTTTTGTCATGAGATAGACCTGCTCAGGGATTTTACATGGTGACCATACAGAGATTTCCCAAGATGGGATGATGACATAGAGCACCTGCCGTACTGCCGACATGAGAGATAGATCATTGGTAGGTTCATCATGGGTCATATGGTCATTAAGATTCAGCTACCAGAGTAGGTTCACAAATAGTTTGGAGAGAGGTAGGGAGTACCAACAGGTATAACATTATTTGCTTGGTCGAGGGCCGAGGTCAAGACATGGGGTGCATCGCTCAAGCCTTAGGTGGCATATGCAAAGTTTGAGCACTTACATCCCAGACAGTGGGGAGTTGGTGTAGATGTTACACATGTAGGGAGTATAGCTGAGTATGATAGATGGTTCACTGAGCACAGGTCAATTCCTCTGACAGATCCAGATGAGGTCGTACCGAGAGTGTGGATTCCTAGAGATGAGAACACCAAGGGGGAGGAGGATGATGATGCTGACAGGGATCTTGATGACATGTTGATGCAGATGGATGAGGACAAGGATGATCCACCACATGAGGATGACATGCAGGGTCTTAATGATAGGTTGGAGGAGAGGAGACAGTGCATCGCACAACTTACAAGCCAGATAGACCAATTGACACTTGAGAGAGACACTAATAGAGTTGTGTGGGCTATAGATCATGCATCATGGATTATCGAGGAATCATTGTTCATAGCATAGATGGACAAGTTGACAGTAGAGAGAGATACATCTATGGCCAGAGCACAGAGGGTTAAGGAGGATTCATGCCAGTTTATCAGTACCATCAAAGATGTAGGTGTGTGTGATATTGTAGGGATGCTAGGGGATGCTCGGGTGGAGAAGAGGTACTGGTGAGTGATGTGTGAGTGAGATGTGCCATGAGATCAGTGGGCACCAAGTTACAGAGCGTTGTCTAGCAGATCGCACTCCCATGGGACACAGAGCAGTGGGGGAGTGCTGGTACTGAGGGGGGCACCTAGATTAGGACAGACAGGGCATCAGACAAGGGGAGCCTCATCTACCAGACAAGACAAGGATCAGGAGGACCGATAGACCAGGGGTTGATAGGGGGTTCTCTCTAGTAGAGGGAAACTTTTTGATAGACATGTTATAGATTATGAGCCTGCAGGTCTCAGTGTATACATACACCTTGATTTTTGTACTCTGATACTTTTTTGAGACATATATATATATATATATATATATATATGATATGCAGCTACTTTATGATGCATAGGATGGATTTTTATGTATATGCTTTACTTTCCTATTATATGATGATGCTTAGATATTGCAATGTATGTTCTTTGTTACGCAATAATATATGGAATGGATGCAAGCGTTGTTTTTGTCTTTTTGCTTTTTGAAATGTATGAATGCAAAATGAAAATTTCTATTTGTAATTTTTCTCACCTATGAATGAATGCTAAATGCACATGTTTTTGTTATTTTTTCTATTTATGAATGCATGTATGCAGGATGCCCCTATTTTTGATATACCAGAGTACTAGACCAAGGCGACTGCGAGGACTGGCTGAAGAAGTGTTAGCAGAAAGTGGAAATTAGATGAAGGAATGTTAGTAGAAAGATGTTGGGTTTCAAAAGTGCAATTGCATTATAAGAGCTTATTTTGATATTGCAAAAGTGGATGCGGCACATCGTGGCACAAAAGCTAGAGAAATAAAGTCATCCTTTTTGCGTAAATAATCATGATGCAGACAAATGATGATCTTCTCCATCCCAAAACATGTAGAAGACATGCCCCAAAATTTCATGAGATCATCAAACAAGCAAAAAAAGTAAAGCAAAAACAACTGGTCATGAACCATCCTGGCTGCGCTCATAAGTTCAAATAATATCATCAAGTAGCATAGGAACATGATCAAAAAAGAAAATCAATAAAAGATAAAACACTCACTGAAAAAATGTGAGCCAACAGTCATTCTGATATTTTGTTACTTGCATTAAATGTTTGTTGATTGATAGCTTAGATTGCAAATTGACTGATTTGATAATTGATTGATAGCTTGGACAGATTGATTGATTCATAGTGAAGATCGAAAGATGGAATAGGTCCAACCAGATTGAATGTTGAGTCACAATGATTTAGATCATGTTTGTGAGAACATGATTTCATGAAGAATGAAATGATGAATCTGCCACTGATGTCTACAAACATGATGTTTGATTTGCAAAAAAGAAGACAAGTATGTACAAATTTATTGTAGATTTTTGAAGAGATTTTTGTAATTTTTAGGGTTTTTGAGATATTTGGATTGTTTTTGTGATGATATTTTTTCAGGACTTTTTTATGATTTTTATGATTTTTTCAGCATCATATTTGATTTTTTTTAGAAATTTTTTTAGGATATTATTTGATTTTTTTGGAATTTTGAGCTGCTTATTTGGATTTCTAGGACTTTTTCAGGTCATTAAGATATTTACAATTTGTTATCTCCACTCTAATAGTAGAGGAACCTCATAGATAAACCACATTCAAGGTCTTTCCCCTAGTTCAAATTCAAATTCAAAGACGCTCAGTGCCAGGAATCTGCCCCCAGACAGAATAGAGACTATGTACAAAGGCCAAAGAGATAGACAGACTGGGTATACCAAGGGTAAGACAAATAAGATCAACTAGTTATAGGCCATAAAGGGGCACTAGGGTTGAGGCAAAGTGAAATATTTGATCAGGAAAGGACATCGGGATACTAGGTGGAATCATGATAGACATTGGAGCAACAACTTACTACGTGTGGTGCCTGTTTGCCAGGTTTTCACTATGGTACTTGTCCAAAGTGCCTGTTTTCTAGTTTTTCACTTGTGGACGGGATTTTTCTCTTGATTTCTATTTTTGCATGCCAAGATGCCTATTTACCAGGTTTTCATCAAGGCAAACATTTTTTCTCTTTTTGATTTTTTTTTTCTTTTTTTTCTTTTTTTATTTTTTTGATATATTTTTAGAATTTTTTTCAATTTTTTGTACTTTTTTAAGGATCATGCATAATAATTATGGAGGTGCATGTTGTTCAGTGCTTTAGGAAATGGTTCTCCCTCTGGTGTTGCAAGTTGATACACTCTAGGCCCATATGTTGATGTGACTATATAAGGGTCGTCCCACTTTGGTTCAAATTTCCCAACCTTCTCTGTGTGTGGCGGGGTTTTGTAATTCATCTTTAGAACCAAGTCTCCAATCTAAAAATGGCGAATGCAGAATTTCTTGTTATAGCTCCATTTGAGATGGTTTTGATAGGATTTCAAGTGTACCAAGGTGGTTTGTCTCTGCTCATCAAGCATTTTGAGCTCATGCAATCTAGAAACTCTATACTGCTCATCATCAACAATGCCTCATAAGGATACTCTCAGTGATGGGATTTCAAACTTGAGGGGTAATATGGCCTCAGTGCCATAGAATAGAGAGTATGGAGTAGCACTAGTGGGGGTGCAAATGCTGGTTATGTAATCCCACAAAGCTAGATTTAGTTGCAGGTGCCAATCACATCCAACATCATTCACAGTCTTTTGGAGGATCTTAACGATTATTTTGTTAGATGCCTCTACTTGGTCGTTGCCTAGTGGATAGTAGATGCTAGAAAATCCATGATGGATTTTGAATTTCTCACAAAGCTTTGTAACATCTTTGTTCTGGAATGGGCTACCATGGTCAGTAATGATGGCCAGAGGAACTTCGTAGCGTAAAATGATATAATTTAGGATGAATCTAGAAATTTTGTTACCAGTGATGTATGTCATAGGGATAGATTCCACCCATTTGGTAAAGTACTCAGTGGCTGTGATGATATACTTATGAACTTCGCAAGATAGGGGTGTAATCTTCCCTAAAAGATCAAATTCCCATTGAGAAAAGGGCCATGGAGAAACCACTGGCTGTAGATCCTGTACCGGAGCATGAATCAAATTGCCATGAATCTGGCACTTGTAACATTTCTTAGAAAATTTATGTGCATCTTGCTCCATGGTGGGCCAATAATATCCTTCTCAAACTAGCTTCTTATGAAGACTCAAACCATTGAAATTTCCACCACAAATACCATCGTGGACCTCATGTAAAGAAGTGTCAGACTCTTGCAAATTGAGGCATCTGAAGAGGGTTTGGTCATAGGCCCTCCTATAAAGGGTATCACCGATGATGACATGATGGGAGGCTTGACAGATAAGAGTGTAGCATTTGTTCTGGGATAGGGAAGAGGGTAATATCTAGGTGTGTAGGTAATTGTAAACATCTTGATACCAAGGGGAATCAGGACCAACAATGTCACACATGAGCTGAGATTGTGGAATGTTAAATGTAGGAAGCAAGAAATTCACATCTCTCTTCATTATTCGGCATGTTGATCATAGATGCAATAGTGTCCATAGCATCTGCCTATTTTTTATGTACTCGTGGAAGTTGGTGGAAACTGATTGTGACAAATTGCTCCTTGAGAAAGTCATCCAACTATTTGTAAGGCACCAACTTTTCATCTTTTAGTCATCAATGACCTATCAGATGACTAATTGAGAGTCACCATACACCTTGAGGTGCTGGATTTTCCATTGAATAGAAAGTTTGAGTCCAGTGACCAGTGCTTCATATTCGGCGATGTTGTTGGTGAGTGAAAATGTGATTCTTTAAGATTTTGGTATGACATCACCTTTTGGGGTGAAAAACATGATGCCTTCCCCCAATCCGCGTCGAGTTTGTGAGCCATCAAAATAGAGTTGTCATTCATTGGAGTCAATGAATGTGAAAATGGACTCATGTGGAAATTATGAAAGCAACGGGTGATCATCTGGAACTGGTGCCTCTGCAAGATGGTCTGCTATCACCTAACCTTTTATTGCTTTTTTGTCTACACTCTATGTCAAACTCACTTAGGAGCATGACCCATTTTTCTAGGTGACCCATGAGAGCTACTTTTCCTTAAAGATACTTCAATGGATCAATTCAGGATATGATCATGGTTTTATGGTGTAGCATGTAATGTCTTAACTTCTATGTTGCAAAAACCACAACAAGACAAGATTTTTCAATGAGTGTGTAGTTTAATTCATATCCAAATAGTGTTATGCTGATGTAATAAATGGATCTTTGTCTTCCTTTTTCATCATGTTGTGCAAGAAGAGCACCCAATGCAGTTTCTGTAGTAGAGATATACAAGATAAATGGCTTGTCTGGAATGGGAGACATCAAGATTGGTGGATGTAGGAGATAATATTTCAATTGTTGGAATGAGTGCTCACATTTTTAAATCCAATGGGAAGTCATGCCTTTATGTAGTAGGTTTTGAAATGACTCGCATTTATCTACGAGTTGTGTAATAAACTGATGGATGGACTATAGTTTCCCTTGTAGAATTCTCAGCTTCCTTAGAGTGTTTTGTGGAGGTATCTCTAAAATGGCTTGCACCTTTTCAGGATCAGCTTCAATACCTTGTTGAGAGATGATATAGCCTAGGAGCTTTCCAGAAACAACTCCAAAAACACACTTTTTGGGATTTAAGCGAAGCTTATGCCCTTCCATTCTTTCAAATATTTTGGCCTGAATACTCAAATGATCTTTCCTGGTTGTAGATTTTTAGAGGAGGTCATCAAGATAATCTTCCTTCAAGATGTGCATGAAGTCATGGAAGATTGTGGTCATTTCCCATTGGTAAGTGGCTCCAATGTTCTTGAGGCCAAAGGGCATGACATTCCAATAATAGGTTCCCCAAGGACATGTGAAAGTTGTCTTGGGTTGATCTTTGGGAGAAATGTGAATTTGGTTGTAACTAGAGAATCCATCCATCAGTGACAACATCTTGTAGCCTGCAGTCATGTCAACAATGATGTCGATGTTGGGTAGAGGAAAATCATATTTATGGAATGCATTATTTAGATTATGAAAATCAGTGCATATCTGTATGCCTCCAGTGTGCTTGCTAACAATTACCAGATTGGAAATCTAGTCTGCATAATCTATAGGTCTGATAAAACCAGTATCCGATAACTTCTTCAATTTTTCTTTTACCAATAGAGCTATTTGGGGATGCATTTTTCTTAGCTTCTATTTGATTGGCTTCACACATGGCTTCAAAGGGAGGTGGTGAAGAACTAACTTAGGATCCAAGCCAGGCATGTCAGCATAGGACTAGGCAAAATTAATATGGCGCTCAAGGAAGAATCTATCTATTCCAACTATGGACCCTATTTTCCCTAAGTGTGATCATACCCTCGATTATGTCTAAATGACCCTGTTACTGCTTGGCATAATTCTTTAAATCAATTTAATGTCCTAGGTGATTTTTATCACTGATTTATATTAACTATTATAGCCATATAATTCAAATCAATTTTGACCAATCAAATCAAATCAAAATCAAACATGGCTATAGTATTTAATTATAAAGGAATTAAATAAATCCCTAAATCAAATACCCACTTGCAAAATAACCCTTTCCCCTAGCCTATTTAATTTAATTAAAATGGCTATAGTCCCCTAATTATTAAAAAGCAATTTCATTGTTTAAATAATTAATTCCTATATT
>MU224344.1:77015-89473 GCA_018584345.1 Thuja plicata
ACCCCAACCTAACCTATCTCAACCACTTCTACCCTGGGTTCTAACCCTTCTCAACCCATTCACCCATGCTAATCTAATCCTAATCCTAATTCTAGTCCTAACCCACTTCCTAATGTTGTCACATTCCATTAAAGAATGATTAGCAACTCAACCCACTTGAGAAAGTCCACTTTCTCAAGCTTGACTTCCTTAAGGTCCACTTTCTCAAGCCATCCTCTTACACTCTACCTTGCTTCTTTAAAGCCTTCATTAATGCCTTATTAATGAAAGATGCCTTAGGCCTATGTCTGTCCCATACCTTATTAATGCCTTGGGCATTTATGGCTCTTACACCTTCATTAATGAGCCCCTTCACTCATTAATTCACCTTGTCCCCCCCTCTCTCTCTCTCATTCTTCTATAAATAGAAGCCATTTTTGAGAGGAAATAAGCCTTCACATTAGATCAAAATTACATTGTTATGTTGTTGGATTACTCTTAGAATCATATTTCATCTTTTATTTCATGCATTTGCATTGTTTTCATTTCAACTTTTAGAGCTAGATTGCATGCTTTATCATCTTTTAGCTTGTTTTAATCTAAAATCCTTCATGCTAGGTTATATTCGTACTGATTTGTAGCATATTCTAAGGGTTGATATGTTACTAATTATACTCCTAGTTAGCAGGAAATAGGTTGATATTAGTGGTTTTGAACATTTTATCTAACCTTTCAAGCTAATGCAATGACTTATTGAGTGTTTGTCTTTTTCATCAGGTACCCAAATACACACGCACATTTCTGGCACCCACCGTGGGGCTCAAATTTTGATTTAGCCTCATTTTCTAACTCTTTTTGGAAATTTGCATACTCAGGAATCGATCATAGAATCACCTTTAATCTTGCAAGATCGCATCCCAGATACGTCCTCGTACTGCGTAAATTATGGCTCGCATCCAAGATTTCCCAGATCATTTCTGGTTCTGGCTCGCATCTGGTCAGCAAGGGCTTGTATCTGGTGAATAGGCTTACATCCCAGATACTATATCACATTTAGTAGGATTTTAGGCTCATATTTGGTTGAAAATATTGTCTACTTCATTTGCCTATCCTAACAAGTCTGACAAGTTGTGCTTTTTGTCTCTTACAGATTAACAAGTGTTTGCAGGTAATTTTGGTGGTTTTCATGGAGTTGGGTTAAGCAGATACTAACATGGTTTTTACAGGTTGCAAAACCCCCCCATCTTGACTTCTATTTATTTTCTTTTCAAACACTTAAGACCATTTCTCCACTTGCTAAAACAACTAGATATTATGCTCTTTTCCTCTTGAGGAAAATCAGAAAATCGAACGTTGTCTTATCATTTGTGACAAAATTGGGGGTAACTAAACAAGAAAACACACTATTTAATTCATTTTGGGATAGAAATTGAACAAACACAAATCACTAAATCATGTGGGATCAATGAACAAAATCTTATAATTCTTTTTTGGATTCAATAATTAAACAAACACAAAGCACTAAATATGTGGGCTCAATGAACAAACACATTGTTTAATTGCTTTTGGATCAGAAATTGAACAACACAAACTCACTAAATTTTGTGGTTAAATTGGACAAAAAAACTTTTCTTTTCTGTTTTCTTTAAATATAGGAACAATTAAATCAGGCTCAACATAGCTTGAGGGAAAGAACCTTTGTTTTACGTGTTTGAGGAGAAAATGACATGGACTAGGAGAGTATGCTCTTCTTCTTTTGAAGAAACAGAAATCTAGAAATCCTAAGCTCGCCAATCCTAGTTACCAATCTTTTAACAGTAGAGGGCCTACCAGTTGAGGGAAAAATCTCCCGGGAATGACCCAAATGAGGACAGGTCTTACGCCGACCCTTCCAACTCACTATAAATAGTTGCTTCCTTGTAGGCCAAAGCCTTGGAAGATGGAACTGGTTTTGTTCTTAGAATTTCGACATCATTCCTTAAACATATTAGGGTATATATAGAGCGGAGCCGCTTGAATCTTGCTTGCGAGACTATATATATTTAGGTACTCATAGGGCTATACGCCTCAATTTTGCCTTGTGCAATTCTATGGGGGACAGTTTCAAATGGATTTCTCAATAATCTACAACACATTCAATTGAAAGAATACCCAATTCATCCCTGAAAGGGTGATAATCTTTGTGCAAGGCAAAAAGTAATTGCCCCAAGACACTCATCATATCGTGCCCTCACTTGCATTTGGAGTTGGCTAATACAACATCATGACTGGAGTCATTGCATGCTCGGTGATGGTTGTATTCTGATTAGCATTTGAGTGTGTACCTAAGTCAATGAGCAAATATTTTCATCCTCCACCTAGAAAATAGGACAAAAGAGTGTTTGATTCATCCTCTTAACAATGCAAAATTGTTTAATGTGTCCAAAAGATCACTAAAAAGATAAGCTCCTATAAAATAATCAACAAATTTCAAACCCTAGAGTACAAGTGTTTTTCATGTCCTACAAGCACCTCTTGACAAAATCTGGAAACAAACACCTTCACGCACTTCAAAAACAAATTTTTCAAAATTGACCAAAACTGACAAGACCATCATAAGATCGCATCCTATTTTTCCCAAGTTGTATTCAGGGTTTAGGATCGCATTTGGTGCATTGGATCACATTTAGTCAGCATATAGTCACATCCAGGTTTTAGGATCGCATCTAGGGCCATCAGAGGCTCGTATCTGAGAGCTCGCATTCAGGACAGTGGGCATTTCTAGCAGTTTTTCTTAGGAGGTCTCAGTTGGTTTAGGTACCCTTTTTTTTCTTTAGCTGGTCCCTATTTTTTCTTTTGGTCTTCCTACTGTTATTTTCAAACACTTTTGAAATGTCCACCTTGCATGCATAGTCAGTCTTTCACGATCGGTTCAATACATGTGGTCTATCCATTTTTTATCAACAACTTGATTCCCAACTCACTATCAGGGTATTCTAACCCTCTGATGCTGAAGTCATTTACATCCACCAACAAACAAATAGTTACTTCTACCTAGACATGCCCACTTGAATGATCTGGAATCCTTACTTGCACTATTGGGAAACATTAACGAAGTTGGAGAACAAACTTCATGGTTAACATGAGATGCAACAAGTACACAACTGAAGAATCAAAAGTGCCTCCTAAAATACCACACTTCCAAGGAGAAACTTCTCACAGTTCTCTTTTTGATCTTGATTCACCTCAAATGGATAGCCACACTAACGAATGGAGTAAGGCCTTTGAGGGTTATGATGATGGCAAACAGGCACAATCCATAGGCACAGAAGAAGAAAGACCCAAGTTTGACCATAATCCATTTGGTTCAGATAGTGAGGAAGAGATCCCTGAAGATGAGTATGAGAAACTCAAACAAAGTAAACGGATCCACAAGTTATTGGAACGAATAATTGGCGATGATAAAGAAAATTACTTTCTCCATCTAGCATCCACGGGTGTCAAATTACCCAAGGATTATAATGTGGAAAATATCAAAGAAAAGGAAGTACCAAACCCCATATTTATCCTTACCAAACATCTCAATCATATGCAAATGGAGCTCACAAAGATCAAACAAAAAAAGGACAAACCTAAAACAAAATACTCTTTGTACGCCATTTGTCCATTTTCTTTCAATAAGAGTATCACTATGGTCCCGTTTCCTCCTAATGTGGCAAGGTCAAAGTATGAAAAGTACACAGGAGAAACTGATCCATATGACCATGTAAGAGAATTTTGTGCTCTAAGCATTGAATACATGCACGAACCCACTTATCTCATGCGATTGTTTCTAGGAAGTCTAGGAGGTAATGCCATGGAGTGGTTCTCAAAATTAAACCCCAAAGTCAAAACATTCGAGGAGTTGATGCAATGGTTCATTCAACATTACTCCTACAACATCCAACATGATGTCACCATGATGGATCTATGTAACACCAAACAGAAAACTAGAGAATCATTTACACACTTCCTACAAAGATGGAGGAAGATTTTTGCATGATATTCACGATTCATTCCCAAAACAGAGAAGATGGAGATCTTTGTTAATAATCTACATTCGAGTCATTGCCTATGCAACATGGATATCCAATGTGGTCCCCATTTCTAAATCTGATAAATCTATCAGGATCTGCATGGACTTCAGCGACCTCAACAAAGCATGTCTGAAAGATGATTTCCCTCTACCAAATATTGACATGATCATAGACCTTACGTCATACTACCAGATGTATTCATTAATGGATGGATTCTTGGGTTATAATCAAATCAAGATCGCCCCTGAGGATCAAGAGAAAACCACATTCACATGTGCATGGGGCACATTTTTCTGGAACATCATGCCATTTGGGCTAAAGAATGTTGGAGCAACATATTAGAGAGCTATGACAACAATATTGCATGACATGATGCACAAAAACATGGAGGACTATGTCGATGACACACTGGCTAAATCCAAAGAAAGAGGTGCTCATATTGCTGATTTAAGAAAGATATTGGATCGAATGGAATAGTTCTAACTCAGGCTCAATCCAAAGAAATGTGCCTTTGGGGTCCAATCAGGCAAGCTCCTAGGATTCATAGTTTTAGCAAAGGGAATCGAGGTAGATCCAGCGAAGGTAAAATCTATTCTAGAGATGACTCCTCCACGTAATATCAGTCAAATGAGGACACTACAAGGGAGACTCCAGTCTATTAGGAGATTTATATCCCAACTTGTAGATAAAGAACAACCCTTTACTAAGCTACTACATAAAGGGGTTACATTCAACTGGGATGAACACTATGAAGCCAACTTTAGAGAATTGAAGGGGTACCTGGCTGCTCCACCTATTCTTATGGCTCCTATTCATGGAAAGCCCTTACTCCTATACATTTCAGCTACAGCTACATCCCTAGGAGTATTGCTAGCACAAGAGGATGAAACAAAGAAAGAGATAGCTATCTACTACATGAGTAGAACTCTAGTCACTTATGAGCTCAATTATAGCATTATTGAGAAAGCATGCTTAGCAATTGTCTTCACATCATAGAAATTGAGACACTACATGCTCTCTCATATAGTCAAGATCATTGCTAAGATCGATCCTCTAAAGTATCTTTTGAGAAGAACAGCATTAATAGGCCGTTTGGCAAAATGGGTCCTCATTCTAAGTGAGTTTGACATTGAGCATGTCGAACAGAGAGCTATCAAAGGACAGGTACTTGCAGATCAATTGGCTGATTCACCACTCCAGGATGATGAAACATTACTAATTAAATTTTTTGATGAAACAATCATGCATCTCACTGAACATCCATGAAAGATGTACTTTGATGGTTATTTTACTGAACAAGGATCTGGAGAAAGGGTCCTCTTCATAACTCCACAAGGATACAAGATTCCCAAATCTTACAAATTAATGTTTCCATGCACCAACAATATCTCAGAATATGAAGCATTGTTTAATGGCCTCAAGCTTGCCATGGAATGGAAGATCATTAAGTTACACGTATATGGTGACTCCCAACTAATTATCAATCAAATCAATGGGGAATATCAAACAAGAGATGAAAAGTTGATGCCCTACAAGCAACTAGTTGATGATCTAAAGAAATACTTTGTCTTCATCACCTTCCAGTAGATACCAAGATCAGAGAAAAAATTTGCAGATGATATGGCTACCTTGGCATCCATGTTACAACTAGAGGAACAACAATTTCGCTATGACTTATTGGTGGAAGAAATACCCTATCCCACCTTTGCCAATTTGGAATACCAGGTAATATGTGCCTTAAATACCCCAGATCAATCTTGATATGTTAGTATCATTGCTTATCTTTCTGACCAAACCATTCCCGCCAATCTATCTAGAAATGAAAAAAGATCCCTGATTAGGACAACATCGCATTACATCCTCATAACTAACAACCTATATCAACGCAGTCTCGACGACACACTTCTTCAGTGTTTAGAAATTGAAGAGTCTGATCTCACCTTAAAAGACGTCCATGAAGGTGTATGTGGATCACACTCGAATGACTTTTCATTAGCTAAGAAACTGCTCAGAGTAGGCTATTATTGGCCTACCATGGAGAAATATGCTATTCAATTTTCAAAAGCATGTCTTAAATTCCAGACACATGGAAACCTTATCCACGCTCCTGCAGAGAACTAATTCCTTTTATAACACATTGGCCATTTCAGCAATGGGCCTTTGACTTGGTTGGACAAATATATCCCAACTCTTCAAATGGACACAAGTTCATCATTACGGCCACTGAGTATTTCACGAAGTGGGTTGAAGTCATGCCACTAATCAAAGCCACTGGAAAATAGGTGGCTATGTTCATTCTGAACTACATTATTTGTAGATATGGGATACCCTCTTCAATTGTGAAAGACAATGGGGGCCAATTTAAAAATCAAGACATTGATGACCTCTGTGAACAGTTCCATATTACTCAACATTGCTCCTCGGTCTATTATCCTCAAGGTAATGGACAGGCCGAGGCATCAAACAAAAATATTCTCAAAATTCTACACAGGACTGTGAGCAAGTCTGGCAGAGACTAACATTTACAACTAAATCCAGCACTCTGGGCCCACAGAACAAGCATCAGAACACCAACTGGAGCCATGCCATTTTCTCTAGTCTATGGCATTGGATCAGTATTACCTATTGAGGTTGAAAACCCATCTTTGTGGATATCTTTACAAGGACTGGTTACTGATGAACAGTACCACATAGATAGGGTAAATTCTCTGGACCTCCTAGACAAGCGCAGACAACAAGCGTTCGATCACCTCAAAGTGTACCAAGAAAGAATGTCCAAAGGTTACAACAAGAAGGTTAAACCATGCAAATTTGAGGTGGGAGACCTTGTCCTAAAAGAGAATCCTAAGAACCAGCCTAACAGAGAGAAGAAAGGAAAGTTTGAACCTACCTGGCTGGGACCATATGTTATCACTGCTACTTTTGGGACTGGAGCTTATCAATTAGCTACACCTGAGGGAGACATTCTTCTAGATCCTATCAACACTCTACATTTGAAGTGGTTCTATGCTTAATGTTCGGCTAGCAGAGCCTGTATAGCAAATAGTTCTTGAAAAATACCAAAAAAATTTAGAAAATTGATCCTAAAGAAATCCAAAAACAGTGGAAAAAGTCCTACAAAATGGGTATTCTTGGTGAAAACTTGGTAAATAGGCATCTTGATACTACAAAAACATTCAAAAAAGAAAAAATAGCAAAAAAATTTGAAAAAGAGAACAGTGCCTTGATGAGCACCTAGTAAAACAGGCATCTTGGTAGCAAAAAGAAAGAAAAAGAATCTTGCCAAGTGGTGAAAACCTGGCAATCAGGCGTCACTTATGTTCTGTGATCCATCTATCAATGCACTACTGATATTAGGCCTTCATAATTTTGCCTGTGCTCATACGCTAACCTCATTTTCCTACATGACTATCTTATCCTCACTTTGGATTTGTCTATCTTTATGTCTTAGGAATAAGTCATTCTGCACTGGGGGCATCTTTGTTGGCATAGTCAGTCGTGGTTGCTAAGTTTCTCTAGGCTGGTTTGCCTCATGAACACAATGTTTCTTAAACACATGCGACACAATGTCACATTCTAAACCCAAGGTGTCTTTTATCAACATGAGACATGACATTGACATTCACCAACATTCCTACAAGGCTATATTAGATCACAAATAGGCATGGATTATCCTACCAATGCACAGACATGGAACACCATATTGCTTATGTTCTAAATTTTTGATTGATGAATCTTTACTGTGTTTGACATATGGATGAACAAAGTACTAATTAACATAGTTTTCTCATGGTTTGATTATAATTCTTTTATGTCCTGATGATGTTTTCAACTAGGTCTAAGTAATTATGAATTTTATCTAATTGATTCTCCATTGATGATTTGTTATGTCTTCTTAGTTACTCAATGACATCTGCGCAAAGACAAAGAGTTGCAAGGATTGGGGGCATAATTTTTTCTTGATTTTCTGCATATGGTGATTGTTTCATATGATCCTATAAATTTCACCTAACTTGGATGTTTATGATAAGAGCTGCTACTATGGGTAGATAGCCACATATATCTTGATCTTTGTTATGTGTAAACTACGGTGAGTTTGACACAATTTCCCTGTTTGTTTTCTGATCCAGATTCTCACTAAGGTATATGAATCAAAATGTACCCAAGGATATGAATTTTTAAGGTCATTGCGGGTCCAATATCTTGCCTTAATCAGAAATTGGTATATTAAAAGGAAGGTGACTATTTTTTATCCTGGCTTCTATGCCTTGATACCTAAGTCTATTTCTGACATTTCAATAAAATATAGTATTCATACTTTCATAATATCAGTGGGTATTAGTGATGGTTGTACTATCTGATGGTATCCATTTTGAAAAGTGCCCAATGATGATAAAAATGTTGCAATATTTTCTAAATCAATGACAAGTCCTAAGAGTCTTCATATAGTTGCATTTAAAGATTGCCTGATGCATTTACCAACAGTAATAAACAACATAAGGAAATTTAAATCAAGAATGGCTTCTATCTTCTTCTAAAAACTATCAAGTTAATTACATCATCTATATTACTGATATCAAATATCATTGCACATCCATAGCATACATTTTGCATTCATTTGAAAAGAAGAAACTGGAAAATATAAAAAAATAAAGCATCCATGTATTGCATTTTTACTTCTACATCCTAAATGCATCCATACATCTATTTTGCATGAAAAAATGGAAAAACAAAAGAAAAATACATTTTGCATTTTCACATAGATATCATTTATGACATATTTATATCAGTAATAACGCGTCACATCCACATTATAAAATGATGTTATCACCTTTGAACTAACTCATCAAGTGATCAAGATATCATCACATGTGCAAATGATACATTTACCACGTCTATAGAAAGCAAAACTGATACATTTACCACATGAAACATGTTAGACTCAAGAAACTGCATCAAATATATATCATCATAAACATGGTACAAATCAAAGCATAAAGTGTATCAGAAAGCATAAAGTGTATCAAAAAGTATAAAGTGTATCTGTAAGCATAAAAGAGTATCAGTACGCCAAAAATGAATCAGATATATGTACAAATGAATGTGATATACAAAAAAGGGGATCTCAGCAGGATCCAGATATACATATATACTCTCAAAAATGTACATGTCATACAAAATGGTACAAAAATCAACTCTGGCCTGCCCCCTCTCCCTGGTCAGGAGGAGGAGGAGGAGGTGGCATGAAAGGAGCTGCTGGAGACGACATGGCCCCCTCTGACTACTGAGCAACATGAGAAAAGGATGCTTCTCTCTTACCCCCAGGAACTGCTGTGTGATACAAGGCATAATAATATGTCACCCTCTGTCCCTAATGGACTACTGTCTTGGCATGGGCATCTCTCTCTGCTCCGAGCATCTCTCCCTGTGCATCCCTCTCAGCTCTCAGCTGCTTAAGTTGTCTATCCCTATCCACTAAAAGAGCATCAACGGTAGTAACCCTAGCCTCCAATGCTATGATCTGCACCCAGAGCTGCTCCCTCTCCTGCTCGCATCTAGATAGAGGGTCCCCATCTCTATCAGGATCCTGCTCCTAGGCTCTCTATTGTCGCTGTCTCTGCTGCTCTGTAGTAAGTAATGGACCAGGGTCTCTCTGTGGGGCCACAAATCTGTATCTCTTACGTCTACCCTACCCACTGCCACTCAAACCACCTGTATCCACTGCCTCTCCACCACCACCCCTGTCATCTCTATCATGTCCATCATCTAGTTGAGGACCCCTGCCATCTTTGCCACCATCGCG
Organism: Thuja plicata; assembly: GCA_018584345.1. Lineage (NCBI taxonomy): Eukaryota > Viridiplantae > Streptophyta > Pinopsida > Cupressales > Cupressaceae > Thuja > Thuja plicata. The sequence continues at coordinate 86,853 of MU224344.1, forward strand.
GCCCCCATGTCTCCCAGGTGCTCTATCTCTGCCTCCTCTCCCCCTGACGGGTCGATAATCAGGATCATAATCTAGAGGCTCCTCTATACAAGGAATGATCTCCTCGAGCACTGTAAAACATGGAAAAGGATAGTGGAGCATCTCTGTAGCATACCCATCTGAAACTCTAACATCTGGATGAAGGTCCTAGTCTATAGCCACCATGTCTCAAATCTCCTATGATGCAGTCTCATACATTAGCTGTGCACCCCAATCAGATGCCTCATCCCTAATACAAGCATGCACTGCAACATCCTATGTGCGGCCCTGTCAATGGCCATACTGTCTCAAGACTCTGGTAATAAGGAAGTGCTCTATGATGTATCTAGTACGGCCAATCAAATATCTGCTCTGGCACAAAAATGGAACCTGTCGGGCATCAGATGTCCATACCTCACAGTCTAGGTATGGTCGCCACACGACCTCTATCATATCATCAAATAATCAATGCCAATACTTGACCTTGCCTAGATGGGGCTACTGAAGGAGGCCTACATACATATACACATAGGGCTACTCAGGTGCCCTCTGCCTATCTACTATCGGCCGTGTGACAGGGATGTGCTCCCAGGCCCAAATCTGAAGGATCAATATACCGACAGTCATGTTGTGGGTATGGTGGTACACAATCTCATGAAGCTCTCTGTATATGTGAGCTAGTATGCAGCTCCCCCAAGAAAAACATCGGCGGTGGATGATCATCTGCTCCACCATACTAACCCAGCCCACCAAAAATCCATGCTGGCCCCTATCCAGTATAAGGATGCTGCCTACCAAGCTTGCTAAGTACACAGCTAATCGATCATAGTGATCGACCATGTAATCCCATGACAGGTATCTACAATCTATCGTATCATCCTGAAAGAATCTCTGAGCGGTCCTAATCACCATGCCAACTCTGGACTCAAAGAACACCTCATGTCCCACCATCAGTACTCGCAGAAACCTCCAGACATCCTTAGGTGTCACAGTAATCTCACCAGTGGGTAGATGGAAGGTGTTGTCCTCAGAATGCCATCTCTCGGAAAGAGCAATCAACAACCCTCAGTTCACCCTAATCTCAGGTAAACCTATCAGTGAACGCAATCCACATTGGATCATGGTGGTCTACTCATCATATGACAGTTAGCCAGACAATGCAAGAACTCATGCTGGATAAGTGTTGTGGAATGCGACTACCTCAAACTGGGCCTGATTTGGGCAAAACAATCAAGTATCAGAAACTATCTACAACAAGGGGCAGAATCCTACTTCACTAAGTCATTCCACATTCACCAGATGCAAACAGATCAAAGCAAATTAAAAATCTAAGTCTTTTACCATATGCGATTCTAGAAAGACAGGAAGCGATTGCGTATACGAGATGCGATCCCAAAAATCTCAAATTGGTGCTTCCTCATAGGGACTACCATATTTGCTGCAGAGCTCTTTGAATTTCTATGGAGGAATGTGAAAATGAATAGTAAAATGGTAATTTTTGAGGCTTATATGGGTCTTTTGATACATTTAGGGTTTATGAAAGTCCTCCAAGACAACTCCTAGTCCATTTCTATTCCCTTTTTACTCAATCGGGAACCAAATTAAAGGTGTTCATGATGTTTTCAGCAGCACTGTATCAATTTTGCGATAGTTTCAAAACTTATGGGTTTGCTTCATTTATTCACCACAATGGTAAATACTGCACATTTCATCATACATCTTGGTCTAAACATCATTTTATCAACCTCATCACTCATATGATCACATAATTAACTTAATAATCATGTGTTTATTTTTAAAACACACCATCTTCTACTCCACTCTTTCTTTCCCTATCGCTTCCTGCAAGTGTTCTATTCTTTTCACATGAGGGATTTATTTCTTTTCCTTCGATTTCATTCCCAAGGGGGCATGATCACACTATCATCAAATTAAATTTTTGCTCGAAACATCATCAAAATGACTTCGTTATCAAACAAACTAGGGGCATAACAGTTCCTTAACTAAGTCAGAACTGTTGGATAGAAAGCTTTGGTTCTCATGAGCTAGATATCTTATGTCTCCTCATTTTAAAAAGATTTTTATTAAAGCTCCTGGCAGCTTCTTACTGATTTTTGAATGACAACCAAGTTCAAAATCAGTATTATCAATTGTTGGACGACAACCAAGTTCAAAATTGGCATTTTAAAATTTTTTTATTGATCTTTGGATGACAACCAAGTTCAAAATCAATTATATCAATTTAGTTCAATCAAGTGCGAGACTGATCTCATCAACATTTCATTCGACAATCAAGAACAAAATTCTCAATCTTTCTGAAGTCAAAATCGAAAACTTTCTTTGAATCAATGCGCTGCTCGCACATCAATTCAAAGAGAGGCAAATGTAACCACCTAAATTTGGTTTGTTCCAACTATGGACCCTATTTTCCCTAAGTGTGATCATACCCTCGATTATGTCTAAACGACCCTGTTATTGCTTGGCATAATTCTTTTAATCAATTTAATGTCCTAGGTGATTTTTATCACTGATTTATATTAACTATTATAGCCATATAATTCAAATCAATTTTGACCAATCAAATCAAATCAAAATCAAACATG
>MU224344.1:89757-102217 GCA_018584345.1 Thuja plicata
TCCACTTTCTCAAGCTTGACTTCCTTAAGGTCCACTTTCTCAAGCCATCCTCTTACACTCTACCTTGCTTCTTTAAGGCCTTCATTAATGCCTTATTAATGAAAGATGCCTTAGGCCTATGTCTCTCACATGTCTTATTAATTCCTTGGGCATTTATGGCTCTTATACCTTCATTAATGAGCCCCTTCACTCATTAATTCACCTTGTCCCCCATCTCTCTCTCTCATTCTTCTATAAATAGAAGCCATTTTTGAGAGGAAATAAGCCTTCACATTAGATCAAAACTACATTGTTATGTTGTGGGATTACTCTTAGAATCATATTTCATCTTTCATTTCATGCTTTTGCATTATTTTCATTTCAACTTTTAGAGCTAGATTACATGCTTTATCATCTTTTAGCTTGTTTTAATCTAAAATCCTTCATGCTAGGTTGTATTCGTCACTTATTTGTAGCATATTATGAGGGCTAGTATGTTACTAATTACACTCCTCCTAGTTAGCAGACAATAGGTCGATATTAGGGATTTTGAATATTTTATCTAACCTTTTGGACTAATGCAATGACTTATTGAGTGTTTGTGTCTTTTTCATCAGGTACCCAAATACACACGCACACAAATTAGAAAGCTTTCTTTAAAAGAGAACAATAAATTGTTTTTCCCTTTGCTTTAATTATTTTCTTCCTTTGATTTTAACTATTTTATTTATGATTTTAACTATTTTCTTTCTCTTTAAAGCACAGTTAATTCAAAGTTTCCATTTTTGAATTGAAGATAAGATTTTGAGAGAATATTTAATTAATTAAATAAAGTATGACCTCATAATTATGTTTTTCTCAATTATCTGAATAATTAAATTCAATTATTGAAAATGAGGATATTTATTTAATTATTAAATATTATTTAATTCATTTTTATGTGTCTTAGCTAAAAGGGGTGAATTTAATTTAATTAAAGTGCTAGGACTTTATAATTAAATGAATTCACTCATAAGGTTTGTTTAGCCAATAGTTATTTAGGAATTAAATATAATGTATGATTAATGTAGATTTATGATTTTCTACATTTGACACTTAGGCCGAGTAAAGTCAGTCAAAATTCAGAATTGCCTATTACAATAGGAATTTGATGATTCAGAAGAATAAAAAATGCAACAAAATTGGTTAGGGTTGCAAGATGCCAATTTTGGGGTGTTACATTTTGCCCCTCTTTGAATTGATGTGCGAGTAGCGCATTGATTCAAAGAATAGTCTCATGCTTGAAGCACAGAAGAATAGGTTTCAAAAATTGATGATGCAAAGATCGATTGATGAAGATTTCAGAGCCATCTCCAGGAAAGAGCTTGACTCTCCAAAGTCTAGGTTAGATTGCCAAGATGCCGGTCAAGTAGAGTTTTTGAGGGTCATCTTTAGAATGAAGCTTGATCCTCACGGATTTGGGTTAGAATGAACCGATACCTAATAGATGAAGATTTCAAGAATCATCTCCAGAATGAAGCTTGATGCTCAAGGATCTGGGTTAGATTGCCTTGATATCTAAATAGATTGATATCTTTCAAGAGGTTGTCCCCAGAATGAGGCTCAACCTTCAGGAGTCAGGGTTAGATTGCCCTGATACTTGTCCAAAAGGATAATCAATAGAGATTTTAGGACTATCTACAGAATGAAGCTTAGTCCCCCAATATCTAGGTTAGATTGTCAAGACACTGGTTAGATTGACATCTTTCACAAGGCTATCCTCAGAATGAGGCTTAACCTTCAGGAGTCAGGGTTAGATTGCCCCGATACCTATCTCAAAAGATAGTAAATAAAGGTTTTTAGGACTATCTCCAGAATAGAGCTTATTCCTCCAATATCTAGGTTAGATTTCCCAGACACTGGTTAGATCAATTTTTCAAGAATCATCTCCAGAACAAAGCTTGATCCTCAAGAATCTGAGTTAGATTTCTCAGATACTTAAAAGATGACAAGAAGTAGGGAACAGAGATGCCCCTATTGACTATGGAGTATCTAGTTTTGTAGTGAGGTACGAAAAAAACTAAACATGCCCCAATTGATGAGATGCCCCTAGCAATGAGGACTTTTAAAAAAAAATCAGATCAGATTGATTGGAATAGATTTAATCATGTAGTCATCTTGCCCCCTTGAGAGTGGAATGGAAAGATGACACATCATAATAAGGATGGAGAGTGAAAAATCACAGATAGATGTTGAATCAGAGATCAAGAAGAATTTAGAATAGATTATGGAAGAATTTGGAAGATCCAGAATCAATTTCAAGTGATTTCGAGGTCCAGTTGACCAAGTTTGACTAGGGTTGACCAGAGTTGGCTAGAGTTGAATTTTGAGGAAAAAAGTCAAAGATTTGAGAAAATGATGATAAGATATGATTTTGACAAGAAAGTGACGTCAGAAAGTTGACTACACAAGCGTCTGATTGCGTCGGTCCCAAAAATTTTAAAATGCAGTTTTGAGCTATATAGAAGTGTCAAATTTCGATTTTGATTTTGATCACGAAAATAGATTCAGAGCGGTCAAATTAGGTAATGGTGAATTTTTCAAAACTGAGCACTTTGAAAAATTAGGTCAAAACCTATATATGGACCAAAAGGTCATTTTCAAATCATTTCAACCTTTTGACTTTTGTAAACGGAGCTCTGAGCGAAAATGGTGGTCCCCTACAACACTCATCAATTCGAACGATCCAGGAGGCACAGTTAGCCGGCTGGGTACGGACCTCCGGTAAGTGGTCAATAAACTCCTCTGTCAATTCCAATTTCACTATTTTTAGTCAATTTTTCTTTGTTTTTCCACATTTTAGAAAACTATCTAAAGGATCTCGTGCGAAGAAGTAGTTTCTTTGCGTGGCTCGCTGGGAAATCTCGCACGAGAAAATGCCTTCTCGCACCATGCGGGGGAATTATCATGTGGTAGAGTACCCACCTTCATGCAAGAAACCCTCTAAGAGGTTGTTTTCTCATGTGATAGGGCAAAAAAATTTGCGCAAACATCAAAGGTCGCGCGGCCTGAAAAACTTCTTCACATAAAAGAGTACTTTTTCGCATGAAAATCTGCTTCTTCGCGTGGAAAAAAGTGAGCAGTTAGAATATGAAATAAGTCTGTGTCACATCCAATAGCATCTGTGTCAGTGTTGTTCCTGTCTGTAGGATGTCTTTAATGCTTAATTGTCTCATTATGCTTCAATTATCTCAGATTACTGATCATGCACTGTTGTTTACATGTCTTACAAGTTGACTTCCTAGATATTGCATTCAGATCACACCACCCAGCCATTAGCAGACTAGTGGCACAGTTAGATGAGGTAGAGATAGAGAATCTAGATAGTTTGGGCCTATCCTCTCTATGTGATGTACCCAAGATTTAGGTAAATCATAGATTATTGGGAGCACTTGTTAAGCATTTCCATTCAGAAATGAACACTCTCTACCTACCACAGGGTGAGATGATAGTGACCCTTGAGGACATTTACAAGATATTGAGGATTCCCTTCCATAGAGCCAGGGTGGAGTATGAGGTGCAGCCTAGATTAGGGACACTGGCCCTGAGAGAGATACTGCAGGATGACCTTGTCATGGGGAGAGATATCCCATGGGAGTATCTCATTAGTGTGTATGGACCCACTCATAGATTGCTAGTGATATTAGCATGCTTCCTTGGTTGGTGTCTGATGCCCGATCGTGGGAAACATAGTTTAGAGTGTAGCTGGGGTAGGATGTTACAGAAGATGTTAGCCCGATCGATGAGATATGAATGGGGATAGTGCATGTTAGCCCACATGTATCATGAGATGCATGAGATTGTCTATCAAGAGGTGAAGAGTATGGCGGCTGGGGTATTTGTTTTGTAGGTATGGGCATGGGAGCATCTTCCTGTGACTCGGCTGATATGTGATGATTTGAGGCAGCCTTTAGAGCCTTATATTTGTAGGTACAGTGGCATGATTACTCAGCCAACGCTAGGTAAGATAGATCAGTGGCAAGCCCAACTCGATGACCTAGCTGCAGTAGTGTGGAGACCATGGAGATTGACGGAGCCATGGGATGATGCAGCAGAGCAGCTGAGTTACATGTTTTGTTCTCGGGTGATGATTGGTCGCGCTATCACTGTGATTGAAAGATTCTTGCAGAAGTGGGTATGGTAGTAGTTTGTGTTGGCAAGTTGACTTCCTAAGGATGCATGAATCATTTTTTGTTCTCATCATGGCAACAAAGTCATACTAAGTTTCTGTCATAAAGGAAAAATGACTATGGAAACGGGGCAAACAGAGATATTCAGCAATCAGCACATCAGCACATGTGTGAGAGATTGATTCAGCATATACGTGTTCAGATATATGTTCTATGATATGTGTACATACTACATCTAGACACACATAGTATGAAACAATAGTACAGAGAAGTTACAGACAGATCAGTAGACCAGCAGTCTAGAAGACAGAGCATGGAAGCTAACTAGTGTTTTGATCAGCATGAATTATTTTTTTATGTAATGGCTAAGCACCTTTGATTATATTTTTGTAATGATGTAATTAGCATTGTTGTAAACACACTTGAGCTGACTTGTTCGAAAGCATTGTGTATTTTTTTTAGGGCCGACTAGAGTCTTGTTTTGGGTCGCGCCTATTTGGATATGAACATATAATTTTGTAATGTAAAGTTATGTTACAAGTGTCAATTATTATGTAAGAGGAAGATATAGAAGAGCAGTATGATGAAGTCAGTATATGATATAACTCTTTAAAAGAGTAAGAGCATTCACGCATACACAAAATTGATCAAACAACAGTGTCATCACAGCAGTTCATTTTTGGTATAGTGTATATCAACTTTCAGAAGGTTGTAGCTTCATTCTATTGGGCAGTGAGCCATATACCTTTAATAGGGTTTTGTAAAAGACTCCTAATAGGGTCAGACCTTTAACCAGGTCATTGTACTCATATTGTAAAGACTGCTTCTAATAGGGAAAAGGAACTTTAACAAGTTCATTATACCTAGTACAATATTTGTGGGTACTAATTCCCACTAGGGTTTTCCTCTAATCAAGGTTTCCCCGTAATCATATCATTTGTTATGATTTCTTATGTTAAGCTTCATTCAATGTATGTTTGATTTATGTTTAAGTTGCTGAAAAGTAATAAATAGACAAACACTGATTCANCCCCCCCCCCCCCCCCCCCTCTCAGTGTTTCTAACAATTGGTATCATAGCTCTGGTCCTCCGAAAACAAGTTTAACCACTTGAGGAGATCATGGACTCAGCAGAAGAAAAACATTTGAAAAATAATCTTGAAGCAACTCTTGAAGATCTTGATAGATCTGAAAAAGAAAATGAAGAACTTAGACTTAAAGTTCATGGCTCACAAATACTTATCAAGAAATTAAGAAAATATTTGAAAGATTGTTCTACAAGTGATTTAGGGAAAAAGATTAAAAACCTCAATGAAGAGAATATGTCTCTGAAAGATAAAATTGAAAATCTAGATGAACAGCTAACAGATAGTGAAATTGCTATTGAAGAAAAGATCAAAGAAAGAAAACAACTAGATGATGAACTCTTGAAAGTAAACATGAAAGTCCTGGAATTGGAAAACATAAAGAAGAAGTTGGAATTTGAGTTAACAGAAGCAAAAGATAAGATTGATAAACTCCACACAAGTTTTGATTCACTTCAATCTCAGCTCAATGCAAAAAAGCTAAAAGGTGACACTACTGGTCTTGGATACAGTGTAGCACAAATTGAAATCAATTCATTGCAAGAAAGAAAGAAAGCTCATGAAGCATCTTTAGAAGCAAAGAAAGTTGAAAGTGTTACAGAGATTAAAATAGATCCACCTAAAGGGGAAATCAAGCAAGTTAACAGAACTTGTTATGCATGTAACAAACATGGTCATTTGGCAAGAGATTGCAAAGAGGTAAGAACTTTCAATGGTTATTGTTTATCCTATAATAAGTTTGGTCACAGGGCTATACATTGCAGAACAAATCAAATAAGAATGAATCAAAACAACCAGAGAAATCAACCTCAAAGAAATTTACAGAACACTACATGTCAGATATGTAACTACAATGGACACACAACAAAGCAATGGAGCATGATGAACAAGAACATCAGACCTCCTATCATTTGTCACACATGTGGAAAGTCTTGACACATCTCAAGGTTTTGTAGATCCAGAACTCAAAAGCAAGAGGATCATAGGAAATCACTATTTGAAAAAGAAGGAGATGTCAAGTTTGTTCAAGCAAAAGAAGATTTAATAAAAATTTGGGTTGAAGTAAAGAAGGACAATGATGTTGACAAACTAGTTCATGCATCCACAGTGGACGCACCCTCTACTTCTGCTTGAATAGACCTTCTTGGTCTTAGGGGGAGCTATTCTAGCTTAGGACCCCTGCATGGTTGGTATACTCACCTCTAAGTATGCACCTATGGATTCATGGTTATAAGCACATAATATTGCATTATGCATACATGCATTGTCTCGAATACATCAGGATCAAAATTGCAAATTCTCTGAGTAATTTTGTGTACGGTTGTAAACATTAAATGCAGTATCTTTTATAAATGAAAGTAAATGTTCGAGCTTCTTCACACTTGCATTTGAGATCACAGAATTTGGAGAGCACTAGAGCACTCAGCATCAAAGCATGGAAGCATAACAGATTTGGTAGTTAAGCAAATAGATAAGAAGTTGAAATAGAACCCTAGCAATCACGTCATTTTGAAATTTTGTGAAACCCTACTTAATCAAGTTCCAAGTAAGTATGGAAACTCCAGTAGTATTTGATATTGCAGAGAGGAAGAGATTTGTATTCAAGAAACATCCATTCAAATCCATACTGAATGATGTGGAAGGAGCTTTCTCCAAAACCCCACTAGGTGTTGTTCACTTTGAATATATCTGTGCATATATTTACTATAAGAAGGAAATAGTAGGAGATATTAGCATAGCCACTCATATGGGATCTATGATGAAATCTGACTATACATTCAAGGATGAGTTCATGCACTTGATTGATAACCCTATCTTTGAATACTCTAATGCATATGAGTTTGATGAGCCAGAATGGGTGAAGATTTTGCTAGTCAGGATACATGATGATCTTTACTGGATTGGTGAGGTTCCTGTTCGCATCACTATAGACCTAATCCATGAATTAAATGGAATCCCTAAGAATGGACCAGTTTTTCCTACTGGAAAGGATGTCAAGAAGCAAATTGAACAAGTTTTCCTATCTAGAAGTGACAAGCGTGGGATGACAGTTGACCCTATCAAGGAAGATGACATAAAACTTCTAACTATGATACTTGGGTATAAGTTTTAGCAAGCAAGTTGAACAGTGTCTCTGCAGCAACAGTCCTAGAAGCTATCAGAATGGTGAAGGATAACACTCAATACAACCTATGTGAGATCTTGTGCACTCAACTGATTGAAAACATTTGAATCATCAAGCATGATAGGAGCAAGACATTCAGGTTTGGATCTTTGATCATCTACTTGTATTTCCATATTGTTGGAAAGGTTGCAAACCTTTACCTAGATAGAAGAAAACCCACAATGTCTCAGATTTCTCTTAAGAACACTTTAGAGAGCATTGTAAGGGATGCCATGGATATGGATATCAATACATTTAGGATCAAGATGCAGAATAGGTTCAGATTATCTGAGAAGATAGTTGACAAATATAAGGATACCATATGTTTCATGGTAGAAACAGATTGCACTTGCATGGAGGTATTTGAACCTAGAACCAAATGGATTCATCCTCTTGGTTATGAAGTGGAAGAACATGTGTTAGAAGGATATGCACAATTTCTATTGTCTGCACCCAAAGATCCTAATGAGCCAAGGTGGGGCACTTACAGAGAGAAGACTAATGAAGTGTATACCATCTTACACAGTGCTGATAACAAAAGGAAGGCATCCAAAATTACATCTAACATTCTAAAAGTTCATGGAGTCACTCAAGAAGATCTTGACAAAGCTAGAGAAGCCAAGATAGCCAACGAACTTGAGAAGATTAAAGAGATCCAAAAGAAGAAAAAAGTAGAGAGCACCTCTGTGACCTCTACCACTATTGACCTAGACTCATCTCCACCTTCTATACCAAGCAAGAAGTCTAGAGGAAGAAAGAAAGCACCCACAAATCATCCATCATCAAGGAGCACTCAGAGAAAAGCAATGAATACTCAAGCTCCTCCTGAGGTAGGATTTAGACCTAGTCTAAATGTTTTGAAGAATAGGATTGTAAATGAAGGGAGATTAGATACACTTTCTAAAGTCTATGACAATTATCAAGAGATGGATAAGACTGAGATACATTCTATGATCATATCTCATATGATCAAGTTTAAGAAGTATGTTCTTGAACTCAAAACAGTGATACCAGATAAGTTATGGAACATAATGGAGATCATGAAAAGACATGAAATAGAGGAAGACATGAGGATTAGAGAAGAAAAATTGGATACTCTTCTCCCTATATGCTCACTTGATGAGAAGGCTATTCTATTAGATCTGGTGAAGCCTCATCTCAGAACCAAGACAAGGACTTTACAAATTATGAACAAAGAGTATGAGAAGATAGGTAAAGAGACTGAAAAGGCATTTACACAAGTATTTATAGATAGACACGTGTATCCATAAACAGTGCCTAATACAAAAGTAACTCCAGCTCCTCCCGAATAGGTTATAGAACCAGTGATTCAAAAAGCACCTATAACAGGTCCATAGATTTTAGTGCCCACAGTGACAATAACTTCTGATATAGAAAAAGACTCAGAAGATACTATAGTGGTTGATAATATCAAGATATCCATGACAACATCTGAAAAAGACATGGACAAAGTTGATAAAGCATTTGTAAGCACTGAAGAAATGTGCACTGATGATACATCTGCACAACAAGATGAAGTTCCCTCCAATGATCCAACTGACTTGAATGAAGAAAAAGGTGATGAGACACCAATAAAAGAGATACCAGTAAAGAGTGAAGGCATAGATACCAGCCAGAATACTATATTCTCACCATCCACTCAACCATCTACCTCATTGTTGTCAAGGTTAACTCCTGATTCAGCAAGTATGGATGCATGGGGAGAAGAAGACCAAATCAAGATCAGCGTCCTTGCTATGGAAAAAGAAAAAGAGAAACAAGTGATGAGAAACCCTCACTTTTTGGAATCAGTGAACATATTGAATGACTTAGTTCCTGCTGACAAGAAAGTAGCCAAAGTTCAATCAATTGAAGATGTGGACAGCATTCTGACAAACTTCAAATCACATTTTACAAGTCTAGTAGACTCTGCTACTAAAATTGTAGAAGATGAATATAAGGAGAGATTGAATGAATTGGTAAAGAATTTTACCTTAGACCTAAAATCTCTAAATATTGGGCAATCCATACTGAAAGAATTAGTGGCTAAGGGAAAGAAATTCATAGCAAACTGCATGGACAGAGTGAAGTTCACCTTTGAGCACATTAAAAATATAGAAGAGGCAGAAATCATGGTGGATAGCATCAAAAAATTAGTTGAAACATACACACAAGACATGAACATATGCAATAATGTCTATCAAGGTCAGTTAGACAATATTGAAAAGGATAAGTTGGAAATCAACAAGATAAGAGTCAGACAAACTCAGTTGAGAAATGCACTTGCGCCATCCCTAGCAGTCCTTAATGAGAACATCAAACAGATTGGTGCAACTATTGTGACATATGATCAAGGTCCTTGCATGGATCAGATGAAAATGGAGAAACTAACATATGCTCTATGCACGCATCTTTAGACAGTAGATGCAATGAAAGTATTCTCGCAGAAAGAGATCCAATCTCTTCAGATTATGTACCCCAAAGTTTACATGGAGTAAGTATGTAGAATACTTACAAGTTTTTTTTTGTACACCTTTTTCATTAATGTCAAAGGGGGAGTAATATAGAATGTGTATATATGGAGAGAAGTATATGTATATATGTAAAATATGTTATGATATACAGTCACTTTTTTGTGTTATGTCATTTTGAGAAACTTGGCCACATTCCTTTGTTGCCATAAATGACAAAGGGGGAGATTGTTGGCAAGTTGACTTCTTGAGGATGCATGACTCATTTTGTGTTGTCATCATGGCAACAAAGTCATACTAAGTTTCTGTCATAAAGGAAAAATGACTAAGTATGGAAACAGGACAGACAGAGATGTTCAGCGATCATCACATCAGCGCACATGCGAGAGATTAAGCCAACATATGTGTGTTCAAATATATGTTCTATGACATGTGTACATACTATATCTAGACACGCATAGTATGGAACAATAGTACAGAGAAGTTACAGACAGATCAGTAGACCAGCAGTCCAGAAGACAGAGCATGGAAGCCGACTAGTGTTTTGATTAGCGTGAATTATTTTGTTATGTAATGGCTAAGTGCCTTTGATTATATGTTTGTAATGATGTAATTAGCATTATTGTAAACACGCTTGAGCTGACTTGTTCGGAAGCATTGTTTATTTTTTTTTAGGGCCGACTAGAGTCTTGTTTTGGGTCGCACCTATTCGAATATGAACATATAAGTTTGTAATGTAAAGTTATGTTACAAGTGTCGATTGTTATGTAAGAGGAAGATATAGAAGAGAAGTATGATGAAGTTAGTATATGATATAGCTCTATAAAAGAGTAAGAGCATTCACACATACATGGAACTAATTAGATAGTAGTGTCATCATAGCAGTTCATTTTTGGTATAGTGTATATCAACTTTCATAAGGTTGTAGCCTTCATTCTATTGGGTAGTGAGCCTAGGCAGTGAGCCATTTACCTTTGACAGGGTTTTGTAAAAGACTCCTAATAGGGTCAGACCTTTAACCATGTCATTGTACTCATATTGTAAAGACTACTTCTAATAGGGAAAAGGAACTTTAATAGGTTCATTATATACATAGTACAATATTTGTGGGTACTAATTCCCACCAGGGTTTTCCTCTGATCAAGGTTTCTCCATAATCATATCATGTGTTATGAGTTCTTATGTTAAGCTTCATTCAATGTATGTTTGATTTATGTTTAAGTTGGTTAAAAGTAATAAATAGACAAACACTAATTCACCCCCCCTCTCAGTGTTTCTAATAGTTTCGTCGACCACAGGATACCTCACAGGAGTATACCACATATGCTCGATTTACAGATGAGCTGAGGAGAGTCTGGCTCACAAAGCTAGACTAGGGACAAACCATGATCGATATATGAGCATTGGTCTCGATACAGTGGGATTACCTGAGGGATGTGGCAGATGGCAGCATGACTGTAGAGTATCAGGAGAATTTTATGACCCATCCTTTCCCCAGATTCGCAGATCTAGTCAGGATGGCAGGCCAAGGATAGGTAGTACCCCCATAGGTGGTTCAACAATAGGTTTTGTTGGCTCCACCACTATGGAGACCACAGCCAGTGCCTTGACCCTGTACCATGCAGGTAGACATACCTGCATGTGAGATGAGGATAGAACCCGGTGCTAGTGGCTGCGGGAAATAGAGTCGGAGGAGGATGACCGCACATTTTGAGGATGTTCAAGAGAAGGATGAGTAGTATGAGGTCCCAATGGAGGACCCTATGCAGGAGGATCAGCCTGTACAGGAGCCGGGATAGGGTGATGCACCACCATAGGCATAGGAGCCCTTACACAAAGCTAGAGAGAGGGTCAGACAACTGACCAGATAGGTGGGATATTTGATGGTACAGGTAGTTGTGCGAGATGCATGATTATTAGATAGAGATTGAGAGATATAGGATCTTCGAGGGCAGCACAAGAGGAGACACATCATCAGACCACCTAAGAAGCTTACTACTATGTATCCTATATAGGGGTTGTTCCTGATGAGGCATCACAGGTTGCTAGATTTTTGACATATGCCAGAGGGTTGGAGGGTGCACAGGCACCACCTCCACTAGATATGCCTCCACCTCCACCTCCTCCAGGTGACAAGGGAGAAGACTAGAGTTAGTTTTGATAATTGAGAAATGAGATCATATGATGTATTTGATGTGTTGGCATCCATGTATTTGTACCACCATTTTGAGATAGGTCATGCTCGAGTAGCACCATTTTGTATTTGTATCGACACATTGGATATATATATATATATATATATATATGGGCTCATCTTTTGGTATCATCACATGTGTCATGTTGTCTTGATGAGATGTTTCCTATATGATTTAGATGGTTAGATTATTTAGAATGTATGCAAATGTATGAACATGATTGTTTTTGAATATATGTAAATGTATGAACATGTTTGTTTTTTAATATATTTAAATGTATGAAATGCACATGTATGTAGATGCAAAGATATATGTATGCAAATGATGGATGTGAATGCACTTATGAATGAGAATATGTTAATGCAATGTGTAGATGATAATGAGTTGTGAATGTGTAA
>MU224344.1:120993-134262 GCA_018584345.1 Thuja plicata
AGGAAGACAAGACAACAGAGGTAAATCAGACTTTGTATAGATCAATGATAGGAAAACTCATGTATGTTGTACACACTAGACCAGATATTGTACATGCAGTAGGAATTGTTGCTAGATTTTATGCTAACCCCAAGGAATCGCATATGACTGATGTGAAAATAATTCTAAAATATCTAAATAATACTGAGAAATTTGGCTTATGGTATAGAAGAGAAGGAAAATTTGAACTAAAAGTGTTTACCAACACTGATTGGGCTGGAAATCTTGATGACTGAAAGAGCACAACTGGAGGAGCATTATTTATGGGTGACAGACTTGTCACATGGATTAGCAAGAAGCAAGGATGCATCTCTCAGTCTACTGCAGAAGAAGAATATGTTGTTGCTGCTGCAAATTGCTCAAATATTGCATGGCTCAAACAATTGCTGGAAGGTATGCATATGAAGATCTTAGAACTAGTGATTATCTATTGTGATAACACTTGTGCAATAAAAATTTCCAAGAATCCATTCATGCATGCAAAGACTAAACACATTGCAATCAAGTATCATTATTTAAGAGAACAAGTTCAAGAAAAAGAGGTGATACTTGAGTATGTGCAATCAAAAGAACAATTAGCTGATATCTTCACCAAGCCACTGCCCAAGGATACATTTGAGTACATGAGAAAGAGACTAGGGGTCAAACCCTTGTCTACCAGTTAGTAAAGGACTGAAGGCTACATCAGCCTATAAATTATCAGAATATCATTCATGTTGATGCAAGCAAAAAGATGAACTTCAAAGATACATCTATATATAGAAAGGTATATATCAGAACCAAGCACTAGAGCATATTGTTGTATTACTGATGGATAAGGGAAATTCAAGGAATATATTATGGATAGAAGAAAATAATTGTTTGACATGAATGTCAGATATTTGTAAAATATTTGTTTGGCATTGTTGTGAAAGGGAGAGAATGTATCCATATTATCACAAGAAATTATTCATTATCAGATTACTCCAAACAGGGAGAGATCATATCCATAGGGAGAGAATTTCTATGAAGGAATCATATACAAAGGGAAATTTGCTGACAAGAGACAGAGACATCAAAGAAGAAGAAGAGACAAAAAAGAGAAATTGACACAAGAAGAGAACACAACATAGAAAGCTACAAGAATCAAATCTAAGCTAACACAGAGCTTACTAGTGGTTAGACATTTTTATTGGTTATCAAAACAAACTATTTGGTAATTTCATGAATCTCAACAATTGTATTTCATATTGTATTAGAAATAGTATAGTGTGATAATAACGTATGTTGCCATCAATGCCAAAGGAAGAGATTGATGATATATAACTGATTGAATGTTTGATAATGTTAAGTTGAAGATGATGCAAGACATTAAATCAGTCAATGGTTTATATTGTCATTGATGTCAAATTGATATCCTCTGTACGGTCATGTACATAATGCCAAGGACTTCAGAGAATCAATGGAACAGAGATTATGCTTTCAGCAATGCATAAAATTCAGGTATTCACTAAGTGACAGACAACATCGACAGAGTGCACACCATCGGTAAATTCAAAGAATAAAAGTCATAGTGATACCCGACAAGCAGAAGACAATGTTACCTGATAAAGAAAAATCACAGGATGCCCAACGAGATGAAAACAGAGTTTCCCGACGGACGGAGATCCTGAAGTTGACTGGAGTCACACCGACAGAATTGGTAGTTGTCACCAACGAATAACTACACAGTTGACCGACAGAACAGAGAGTTTAGAAAATGACAAAACATATAGCTAGCAGAGCTTAAGGATAAACTTAACTAGTTGTTTTATTTGACTAGAGTTAAGTAATTGATTTAAAGAATATTTGTAGAGTTGGCAAGAAGATAACTACGAGTTAAATCAGGAGTTAAAGATGTAAATCAAAATGGCTAGATTATTTTTCACGCAAAGAATCAAGAATCAAGAATGAAGGAATATCATGTCTATATAAGAGACAATTGTAATTCATTTTCGCAATCACATACATGGGAAGGGGAGTGAATAAAAAGAGGATGCTGAAGAGAAACTGATGAAGGATATCTTCATATAGTCCTGATCAATCAAGCTGAAGGAGAGCTAAAGAATTCTGCAGAAACCGACGAACAGTGAAGTACAGCATCACAGAGTAGAAAGTGTGGAGCATAAAGAATTGAATTGATACATTGATTAGAGAGGTAATGTACTTAAATAGATCTAAAAATCTGTAATTCAAGTTGCATTAGAAACATGTCATAGTGTTTCATTTTAACCATTGAAGCATCAAGTCTCTTAACATAGCAGGACTTAATAGTCTTCTATATATTGAGGTACATCCCAAGGAGTGCCAAATAGGTTGATTCATGAAAGTAGCATTGAAATTGCATAAAGGCTATTAACAGTCTAAGAAGAAGGCTGATTCAAGGATGGTAGCAAGATTTGCCTAAAGCTTATTGACAGTCTAAGAAGGAGGCTGATTCAAGGATGTTAGAAAATAGATACCCAATACTAAGTGACAACCTCTATGTATAAAATCCTCTAACAAGGTCACACCTAATAGTGTGTTTGTAACCTTTAACAGGGTTGGATCCTAACAGGGCTCACTTCAGAAGAGTGAATATTTGGGGTACCAGTCCCAGTGTTTTTTCCCTTAATAGGGTTTCCACGTTAAAATCAATGTGTTATGTGTGTATGGTTTATTACTTTACTATTTTACATTTCACATATGCATTTTTGGATTGATTGGTATACTCTGCATATTTACTGAGTATCAGTAAATAGTTTTACTGCTTATCGATAATCAAGGAGAATAAGGACAGACAAGGTAAACTGATAGATAGTTAATTATTATAAGTATTTCATGGCATGTAGCTTGTAGGGACTTAATAATCTGAAATGTATTTGATTGGTGGTTAGTGATTAAAGGATAAAAATTTGAGGTCACTGATTCACCCCCCCCCCCTCAGTTATTACTAACAAATAGATAGCATACAAAGAAATATTCAATCATAGCTTAGCCAGTTTCAAATTTTTCAAATATATTCATGTTTAGAGGTGTTAAAAAACATCGATGTGCTTGTGAGTGCATTGTGTTTGATTGTTATCGATAGATGTTTACGTTTAAGATATCCGATGTGTGTTGAAAAGCATAGATGTGTCCAAAGATAGTGTTAAAAAATATTGTTTATGGTGGTGTTGAAAAACACCAGTTTGTGTCAGTAGAGAGTTGTCCTTTAAAACTAACAATATTACTAACTCGGGTGTAAACCAAGGATGTGATCAAATGGGGGATCCATGCCCCCAAGTAACGATGACTAACTTGATGTATGTTGTGAGGACAAACTAGATTTGGTTTCCCCCAAGCATATGGCACTGAATCAGTGTCAAATCAGTAGGGTTCGCAAGGGAACCATAGTGTCACAAAAGTGACCAAAAGCTATGTACAAACTAAGGCAAAGAATTGTCAAGACCGAGTATCGATAGATAGAGCATTTGAGTATACCTCCAACTATAACAGATGTGAGAAATCTCAATAGTATAGCGACAGTAGACAGACACAGTGAGAACCACTAGTGACTGACGTGGGAGAGATGCTCAAGTGAAGAGATCATAGGACTAGCTAGACATCAGTAGGCAGACACAGTGAGAACCACTGGTGACTGATGTTAGGGAGATTCTCAAGAAGAGAGAACTCATTATAAGCTAAGCGACAATAGGCAGACATAGTGAGAACCACTAGTGACTGTCATGAAGTAGATCCCGAAAGGTAATAGGACAATGTCCCCAAGACTAGGAGGGTTTCCCTGAGAGTATGAACAGTTTCAATCCATGTGAGTTGGTGTCTTGATAGGAAATGGAAAGCAAATGTAATCAGGAAAACAGCAATGCAGGAAAGAAAATGCGTAAAGCCAAGTGGTGCTGCGATAGATATAGCATTGTGGAACAAGAGGCACCTATTTACCAGGTTTTCACCTTCTTTACAGAAATTTTTTTTTTGCTACCATGACGCCTGTTTGCCAGGTTTTCATCAATGGCACCTTTTTTTTTCTCTTTTTTTTTGTATTTTTCAATTTTTTATTTTTTATGTATTTTTGGAATATATGATTTTTTTCGAGATACATCAAAGCACCTATTGCTAGGTTTTCACTAAGATGATCATTTTTTTAGGACTTTTTTAGATTTTTAGAATTTTTGCAGGACTTTACTATATACAGGTGCACACTGAAGATGTCTCAGATGTAGAACCATTTTAGATGAAGAGCATTGATGGGCTCCTTGAGTTGTTCTCCTTCAGTAGTATAAATTTGATAGGTACAGACCCAAACACTGCAGTGACAACATACAGACCAAGCCAATTTGGTTAAAATTTTCCTTTCTGGATCTGATGTTGTTGATTCTTAGGGTTCTCCCTCAGGATGAGGTCACCCACTTGGAAATCCCTTGGTCTAACCTTCTTGTTATAGCTCTTGGACATCCTTTTATGGTATGCTCTAAGGTGATCGAAGGCCACTTGTTGACATTCATCAAGTAGTTCTAGCTCTTGTAGGTGAGATATTATGTTATCTTCATTAGTAATGAGGCCTTTCAGGGAGACTCATAGAGAAGGAATCTCAACCTCAATTGGTAACACAACATCTACTCCATAAACCAAAGCATAGGGGGTAGCCCCTATTGGTGTTTTTATACTTGTAATGTATGCCTAGAGAGCTAGATTGATCTGGAGATGCCAATCTCATCCGAATTTGTGCATTTTGTAATGCAGGATTTTAAGGATTGTCTTGTTGGATGCTTCCACCTGTCCATTACCCTGAGGATAATAGATGGAAGACCAATGCTGAGTAATTTTAAACTTAGAGCATAGCTCTGTCAAATCCTTGTTTTTGAATTGCCCTCCATTATCAGTGATTATTGCTGAGGGTACACCATGTATGTAGATGATGTAGTTGAGAATGAACATAGCTATTGATTTTCCATTGGCAACGGTGAGAGGGACTGTCTCCACCCACTTGGTAAAATAGTCTGTAGCTATGATTATGAACTTATGTCCATTTGAGGATGAGGGATAAATCTGACCCACCAAGTCAAAGACCCATTGTTGAAATGGCCAGAAAGTAATGAATGGAATGAGCTCCTTGGCTGGAGCATGAATCAAATTACCATATAGTTGACACTATTTACAAGACTTAGCAAACTATGTAGCTTCTTTTACCATATCTAACCAATAGTAACCAGCTCTAATAAGTTTATGGGTCAATGTCAGGTCATTAGAGTGAGACCCACAGATGCCTTCGTGCACCTCTACTAACACATGTTTTGACTTGTCAGGCTCTAAATACCTAAGGAGGGTACTGTAAAGACTGTGCATGTACAAGTCATTAGCTATGATGACAAACTGTGAAACACTATGGATTAAGTGATGTTTCTCATTCCAGGTGTAAGTATCTAGAAGAATCTGGTCACGAAGGTAGGAAAAGATATGATGGTAGAAAGATGAGTCATGTCCAATGACAGAATAGATCATCTGGGAATTGGGGGAATCATAGGCTAGGTAGCGTAACGTCTCCATTAGGAATTCATGTCAAAAATCATTTTCTGGCATCTGTAGTATGGAAGAAAGAGTAGCCATGGCATCTGCTACTTTATTATCTACCCTTAGAACTTGCTGAAATGTGATGTGAACAAAATAATTTTTGAGGTCATCAACCAACCATTTATAAGGCACCAGCTTGTCATCCTTTGTCTGATAGATATCATTTACTTGATTGATGACTAACTATGAACCTCCAAGTATATTGAGCTTGTCTACTCGCCACTCAAGGGGGATCTTAATACCATTGATTAAGGCTTTGTACTCAGAAATGTTGTTTGTACAAGGAAACAACATCTTATATGCTTTTGGTAAAGAGTAACTTTGAGGTGTAATGAATAGTATCCCACCACCTAACCCCTGTTCGGTAAATGAACCATCAAAAAACATAGTCCAGGATCGATGTGTGAGAAGTAATATGGACTCATCTGGGAATTCAATGTGTAATGATTGATGATCTACTAGAGGTGATTCTACCAATTGATCTGCAATTTCCTATCCCTTAATGGCCTTCCTTTCTACATACTCAATATCAAATTCACTAAGAAGCATGACCCATTTAGATAGTCTACTTGTGAGGGTATCTTTACTGAGAAAATATTTTAGAGGATCAATTTTAGCAATTAGGCACGTAGTATGAGCCAGCATGTAGTGCCGCAGTTTTTGTGAAGCAAATACCACTGCAAGGTAAGCCTTCTCTATAGCAGAATATTTTTTTTCATATGAGACCAGAGTTCTACTATGTAATAGATAGCACTTTCTCTATTGTGTTGATCTTCTTGATCCAATAGGATACCCAATGATGCATCTGTAGCAGAGATATAAAGTGTAAGTGGCTTCCATGAATAAGAGGCATCAAGATTGGTGGATTCGCATGATACTATTTAATTTGTTGGAAACCCTCATCACATTCGTTGTTCCATTGGTAAGTCACACCTTTTCTGTAGTGTCTTGGTGAATGATTGTGACTTGTCCTCCAGTTGTGAGATAAAGCGCCGGATAGACTATAGTCGGCCTTGAAGTCCTCTCATTTGTCTAATATTCTTTGGTGGCGGCATTTCCATGATAGCTTGTACTTTCGTAGGATCCATTTTGATGCCTTTGGTAGAGATGATATAGCCAAGCAATTTTCTAGATGTTACGCCAAATGCATATTTCTTAGGATTGAGCCTCAGACTGAACTGTTCCATGTAATCTAGTATAGGACCTAGATCTACAAGATGTTTCTCTCGATGCATGCTCTTAGCTAGAGTGTCATCAACATAATCTTCTATTATTTTATGCATCATGTCATTAAATATAGTAGTGACATCTCTTTGATATGCAACACCAGCATTTTTGAGTCCAAAGGGCATGAAATTCCAACAGAAAGTGCCCCATGCACATGTGAAAGAAGTTTTCTCTTGGTCCTCTGGCATGATCTTTATCTGGTTGTAGAAAGAGAAACCATGCATTAGTGAGTACATTTCATACCCTGCTTTCATATCTACAATCATATCAATATTGGGCAATGGAAAGTCATCCTTAGGACATGCCAGATTCAAGTCTCTGAAGTATGTGCAGACTCATCTAAATTTATCATGTTTTGATATTGGAACAATGTTAGAGATCCGTTCTACATAGTCAATTACTCTGATAAACACTACCTTAAGAAGTTTCTCCAATTCAGCTTTGACAAGTAGAGCCACATGTAGATGCATTTTTTGAAGCTTCTACTTGACGGGCTTGACACCTGGTGCAATGGACAAATGGGGCATGATTAGATTAGGGTCTAATCCTGGCATGTCTAAATATTTCCATGCAAAGTTTATCTTTTTGCTCCTGAAGAATGTAGTGAATTCCTCTCATTCTGCCTCAGATAGTGATTGTGCCAAGTGAATGATCTGAGGTTCAGCTTTTGTACCCAAGTTGATTGGTTGAGTCAGTTCAATAAGCACAGATGATCTTTCCTAGAAATGACTCAGAAGTGCATCAAGTATCTCATCCTTGGGTGCCTCAGAGAGGTTTTCACCCTTGGATACATCCTTCAGAGTGCCTATTTTTTCTTCTTTTGGTTTTGTGACTAAGATACTTGATGTCAGCCTTAGTCATGTTGACACTTTCTTTGCTAGAGGAGGATGTTACAAGTTCGACAGCATGTAGGTAACAGGCAAGAGCATAATCATTTTGGAACATAAGGAAGTCATTAGATGGGGAGGTAGAGTTCCAGTCTATAAGCTTGGGATGGCGAAGTGAAAGAGAAGTGATGGGTTCAAGTGCATTCATGGTATAATCATCAAAATCATGGACAAGCAAGTCGAGACCTAAAGCAATCTCATTCAGAGGTATAGTCAAATTCCTTTGATTCCTAGTGACTGTAGTAGATGACATATTAACATCTATGGAGTCAAACCCATTTGACCTTACACTAGACCCTTCACCTACTTTGAGAAGGTTTTCATATGTGTGAACTGTATCTGTATCTCTGTCAGAGGTGGCATATGACAAGTTTTCAAAGACATATTCATGAGAGTTTGTTTCATCATTAGGCATCATGTACAGAAAGTGAGTAAAATCAACCCTTTGTCCCCAGTTAGGATGAGTTCTACCTAGAACCTCTGGTATTTTTAGATGAGCACCTTTTGACCTAGGTACCTCATTAGTGTTTGTAGCATCAACTACCTCTTGTGTAGTGAGAAGTGACTGGGATTCTTGTTCAAACTATTCTTGAAAGTGTGTTGGTATGTATAAATCACCCTGATGACCTGGATTTATAGTCTGTATTTCTTTCCACTCCTTATAGGTTAATGGAGCAAGTGAAGTGGTGTCATCAAAATTGTTGTCAATTTCTACTGTACTAACACATGGTATAAAGTCATCTGGCTCAGCAAATAATGCCGCCAGGTCTGGAGGAATAGGACAAGGAAAACTATCCTCATCAGGACTGTCTTCAGATTCTTTAGTTTTAGATGTTTCTTCAGGTATTGGTTGTTTATCCTCTCGAGGTACAAATTTTTTATCCCTAGTTGAAATGTGAGTTTCTTGAAGCCTATACCTGTAGAGTCACATGGTTTGTGACCAATAGCTTCAAGTGGTGCAATCAATCCCTTATGATTCGTACCTATGGGACCATTTTCTTTCTAGCCAAAACATTGCATAATGGATAGACCTTTTCCATACTGCTCAGGTTTTATGTCATAAGGTGGAGTAGTTTGTTCAAAAGTGTCTTCTCCTTTATAGATCCAAGCTTTGATAGCTCTATTTTCAGCTTCTTCTTCTAATGGTACCATGGCTTGGACAAAAGTACCACCATACTTTGTTGGAGGAGGAATCATAGAAGGTTTAGTTCTCTCAGAAGGTCTCTTAAAAGAATGTGGAGACAAAGGCAGAGATGTAATAGATAGCATAGGTTAAATTTTATATCCTCCCATGTCATTTTCTTTGAGTGACAAACACTTTTCCATTTATTTTAATTTAGTCTCAAGGAGATCAATAGATTCTCTGTTGGTAGGCACAAAGATGTCAGCAAATTTTGTGAGGGCGTTGCAATCATAGCATGTATTAGTAGGTATAGTCACTTCAAATCCTTGGAATGGGAACTTAATGTACTGATGGTATGTTGAAGGGACAACTTGCATTTCATGGATCCATGTCCTGCCTAACAGAATATTGTATGCCAAAGGAATGTCAAGCACTTGACAGGTAACATCTCGTTCAACAGGGCCAACTCTGATTGGAAACACAACTAGCCCCTTAGATTTACGTTCTTCTTCATCATAGGCCTTAATAGTATTTTTTTTGCAAGAATCAATGTAGTCTTTGCCATAGCCTAACTCAATAAGGAAACTAGTAGAGAAAATATTGAGGACAGTGTTGTTATCTATGAGAACACAACGAACATGCTTTGGACCAATCATGACTTCAATGTGCAGAGGGTTATTATGTGGGTGACTCAAAGAATGGTCATCTTCCTTAGAGAAAGACAAGTAATGGGAGGAGGTCAAGTCACCTACCATGGATTGAAACCAGTCAAGATCAAGATATTTTGGGACATTTGCCTCAGTGAGGGCTTTGTCCAAGATTTCCCTATGAGCAAGGGAGATTTTTAGCAGCTCAAAAATAGTGATGTGAGCATTAGTACATTGAAATTGATCAAGAATGATTTAATTGGTAGCATTAGATGAGCATTAGTACATTGCAATTGATCAAGAATGATGTAATTGGCAGCTTTGTCTACTGCTTGTGTTGATGTAGGCATAGAAGGCTCAGGGCCTTTGAGGATGATCTTAGCATGAGATTAAGTAACAACATTAGCACTGACCTGAGACTATTCTTGTTTGGAAGGCTAAGGTGTAGACCCTCGCAAGATGAAAGGTGTTTTGGGTTTGGGAGTATCTTCCTTTCCCTTGAGAATGATGACATTACAATATTCAGTATCAACAGGTTCAACCATATTAATGACATTGTTGTTATTGGTGTATCTATAGTTGACCTTAGCATTAGTATTTTTGCATTTAGATGATTCACCTTTTCCATGAGGAGGAAATGGATCTTTGAAAGCCTGGTGATCAGAGTTCTTGTTGTGACCTCCCACAACAATAACCTCGCTATCGATGAGATCCTAGATTTTATGCCACAATTTAAGACAAGTAGTCATTTTATGACCTTTTTTTTGGTGAAAATCACAATAAGAGGATTCATTCCACCAAGAGGGTCTTGGTTGTGGATCATAAGGTCGTGAATTATTCAATAAATGGTTGTACAAGAGAGTCTTATAAATTGCATCAAGAGGTTCTCCTAAAGGAGTGAACTCACGCTTGGGTCTAAGAGCCCAAGGTTTAGATCTAGAAAATCATGAAGTACTCAGTTTGGAATCTGCCATAGCCTGTTCAGTGGCTTTGGCTGCTTGCATCATGGTAGTGAGATTAAAGGTAGACTTGGAAGGCTTGGGAGTCACATTGTCTACAACTCCATCATTCACAACATTTTGGTTCTTATTGGGAAGTTTGGGTTTATATTTGCTTGAGGAAGACCCTTGTTTATTTTCCTTGTGTAAGGTCAATTCTCCTTTCTTGATCATAAATGTCTCAATTCTCATAGCTTGCTTAATCATGTCATCAAAGGTTAGAGGACCTTGTAGCTGTACTTGATACCCAAAGTTGGGGAGAATATTATCGAGAAAGATGTCCAACTTTTTGGATTCCGGTATCTTGCGAGAATATCATGTATAAAGTTGTCTTCATCTTTGGACAAATGTCAAGAAGGATTCCCCATGATTTTTTTTCAAGTTGCAAAGATCTTGAATATGAATCGGATGTTGGATGTTGTGAGAATAGTGTTGTAAAAATAAATTGGCAATTTCTTCAAAAGTTTTGATGCCAGTTGGTAGTCTAGAGAACCACTCCATAGATGACCCTCCCAAACTATGTGGGAAAAGATGCATGAGGTAGGTTGTGTCATGTATGAACTCCATAGAGAGAGCGCCAAAATCTCTCAAATGGTCTTGGGGGTCAGATGTACCCAATTATTTATCATATTTGGGAAGTTCAACTCCTTTGGGAAAAGGAGGCATGCAAAGACTCTTATCAAACTGGAATGGACAAATACTTTCCAGTGTGAATTGAGTGGTAGGTTTGTCTTTCTCCTTCATGAGTTGAAGGAGTTCTTTTTACATGCCTTGAATTTTCTTTTGCAAGTGGGAGTTTTTATTTTCTTCCTCTTTCTCAACAAGTGTCTCTATCTTGTAATCAGAGGGTAATTTGGCCCCATGAATAGCGAATTTGAGAAGGTATTTCTCCTTCTCTTCTTTCATTATGACCTCTATCATTCTCATGAAGTTTTTATTATTGTGAGCATCTAAGATATCTCCTTGGGTTATTTCCTTATCTTCTTGAAGAGGAGGGTTTTCAGTCTGGTTGAAATTGGGTCCACCCAGTTGACTAAGATCTGTCATTTTGCTAGAATGCAAGTGTTCAATGTGTAAAGACTCGGTATGAAAAGTTTGAATGTTCTTAGAATTTGGGTCCTCTTGGAACAATGGATTTCAAACCTGACTAAAATCCACTTGAAATGACCATTTAGTGTAAGGTCGACGTATCAGAGAAGGAGATCAGTATGATTCCTCACTAGATGTAGCCAGCAATGGTGTGGAAAGCATAAATTCATCTTGATTGATTGAAGGAAATGTTTTTCCACTTCAAGTTGTGACAGTCATAGACAAAGATTGAACAAGGGATGTGAATTAGGATCAAACTTGAAACTGTCTCAAAGTAAATACACAAAAAGTACCAAAGGGTGAAGTATCCTTGGTGCAAATCATCAGAGATGAGGCTAGAACAGCCAAGAGATGAATATTGCGACACAAGGCATGATGACATAGTAGAAATAGACCAAAAGATATGAGACGAGACCAGTTTAAGCAAGAATCACATAATCCTCAACCCAAGAAACCAATTTTTTGACTGTGTGAAGATAGAAGGTAGATAAACAGACCCAGATCCAAGACCAAATTTGATAGAGGTAGGCTTGATAGATGGGAATTAGCTCACTATTTTGAAAAAAAAAATTCAAACTTGCATGAAGAAGTGCATTCTCGTGCGAATATTCTCACAGACGCACGTGAAACTTTGTAGTCCCGCATGAAGAATGATACCAGAATAGTGAAAAAAAGTGAATAGAATGATAGAAAGTTTGTGAAATATCACACAATGATTTCCAGCGCGTCGCACGAAGATTCTTAGATAATGATGCAAAGTTTGACAGAATGTCACGTGAAACTATGCAATTTTGAAAAATGAAAGTATACAAAATGAGGTAGTTAAGACTAGATTGCGTTTCCTGAGATAAAATTATGTTGTTTTCTGATAGATAGTTTGAGTTACAGATCATGTTGGACATGTTCAAGTTTGACAGTTTGTGTGTTTTGACCATTGTTTCAGTTGTTCAAATGATACACCCATGCAAAACAGATTAAATAAAATGTTTGTAATACCAGAAAAGAAACATCACAATCCTAGGATGGCTAGGACAGTATCTGTTGAATCCCCACTTGAACTGAAGTTCAGCTATGCCTACTCTTAGCGGAAAACTTAGAAGCTTGGAGGCACGGGCTCCTCCTTACATGTGCACTCACTTGTCAGGCACACCAAGCTTTGAACCCCAAAGGAATTTCTTCCCAAAGGGTTGTTGTCTCTACTAAGGGTTGTAAGAGTGTGGGGTGTCTTAGTCGGTCTCTGACCTTTCATGCCAACAAATAGAGGGTTTTTAGAAACTAGAACAATAGTTTGTAGTAAGGACATCCGTTCAGGTGGTTGTGATCAAGTCATTTTCCCAATAAAGGGGGTTCTCCAAATTCTTTCAAAGCAAGGCTTTTGTTAGGGATTTTTCTTGTATGAACCACAATGCTTGAAATATCTATGTGAACACTGTACCTTCTAATACTAATTCAGAGACAAGAAAAGCCTAATTGCTAAGGACTAGATAAGGTCCTTCTTCATTTTTGAGCTCCACAAATACTCAGGCAGGTTTTACCTCTTAAGATTAATGTTTACACAGTATTCGTTGATGTGGACACTGATTAGCTATGTATCTTTATTGGACCAACTTATGAATTATCTTGCAAATGACCAAGCATAACCATAAACAAGATATTACCATACAAATCATAGTTATAAACATAACAATAAC
>MU224344.1:185866-196531 GCA_018584345.1 Thuja plicata
TATATATACACAATGTAAAGATATATTGGAAGTGTCAAAGATATAGTCAAAGAAGATATATAAATAGAGAAGTATGAATATATCAGAATGAGATAGAGACCTTAAAGAAGATAAGAGCATAAGAACATAACTGGAACTGATCAGACATCTGTGTCACATATAGTAGTTCATTTTTGGATATAGTGCATATCTATTGTCAGGAGGTTGTATCCTTCTTTCTCATCAAGTAGTGAGCTCTTGGACAGTGAGTCATCACCCCTAACAAGGTTGTTTGTAAAAGACTCCTAAAAGGGTCAGACCCTTAACCAGGTCATTGTACTTACATTGTAAAGACTGCTCCTAACAAGGCAAATGAACTTTAACAGGTTCATTATACTAGTGCAATATTTGTGGGTACTAATTCCCACCAGGGTTTTCCTCTAATCAAGGTTTCCCCATAATCATATTATGTGTTATGTGATCTTGTGTTAAGAATCAATTAATATCTACTTGATTTATGTTTAAAGTGCTTAAATTGAATAAGTAGCTAAACATTGATTCACCCCCCCCTCTCAGTGTTTCCAACAAAAACTCCACGAGGAACAGTTGAAGATAAATATAGAGAAGTGTGTATTCCTTCAAGAAGAACTTTTTTTCTTAGGTTTTGTGATCTCCAATAATAGTCTCAAGATGGACCTTTCCAAGGTTGAAGCCATCCTCAATTGGCCACCTCCTACTACTCCTTCAGAAATAAAGAGTTTTCATGGTTTATGTAGCTTTTATAGAAAATTCATTAGAAATTTTAATGGCATATGTGCTCCCATTATAAACACCATTAAAGGTGGAAGAAAATGCATATTTTCATGGACTAATGAAGCTAATGAGTCCTTTGAGTTTTTGAAGAAAAATATTGCAAAGCAACCTATCTTAGTCCTACCATATTTCCACAAGGTATTTACAGTGGAATGTAATGCAAGCAATAAAGCCATTGGGGGAGTCTTGAGCCAAGAAGGGAGGCCAGTTGCCTTTTTCAGTGAGAAGCTCAATGAAGCTAACCAAAAATACTCTACTTATGATCTTGAAATGTATGCAATGGCTTAATCACTTAGGAAATGGAGGCATTATTTTTTTCCCAAGGAAATTGTAGTCTTTACTGATAACCATGCACTTAGTTTTCTGAATAGGCAGGAGAAACTTAATCATAGACATGTGAAATGGATAGATTTCTTACAGTCATATATATATTATATCAAGCATAAGAAAGGGATTGTAAACAAAGTTTCTAATGCTCTTAGTAGGAGACACCTAACCACCCAAACCATTCAGTTGGAGAGTGTTGAAGTTCATGCCATGAAGGACATGTATGTTATGGATGAAGCTTTCAAAGAGGCTTACCAAAATTTCACTGACATGACAAATAGATACCACACTGATTACTCAGAGTTTATTGTGCAAGATGGTCTTCTTTTCAATGGTATTTCCTTGTGTGTCTCAAAAGGATCCATGAGGGAGAACATTATCAAAGAAAATCATTATGGAAGCCTAGTTGGTCACTTTGAGGTGGATAAAACATTGGAGTTGGTTAGAAGGTTCTACCACTGGCCCAAATTGTAGAAAGATGTTAGGAGTTTTGTGGAAAGTTGTTCAGTTTGCCAACAAGCCAAAGGACACCTCCAATGTAGGGTTGTACACTCGTTTTCCCATCCCTTCAAAATAGTGGGATTCAATAAGTATGTACTTTGTCCTAGGTCTTCCAAAGACCAAGTCTGGATTTGATAGCATTTATGTTGTAGTTGACATATTTTCAAAGATGGCACACTTCATCCCTTGTAGAACAACTCATGATGCATCTCACATAGCAGGATTGTTCTTCAAAGAATTTGTAAGACTTCATGGACTAACACTATCAATCATATCATATAGGGATCATAAATTTTTAGGCCATTTTTGGAGAACACTATGGAGAAAGCTAGGGAAAAATGTTTCTTTGTCATCTTCATATCACCCACAGTCTGATGGGAAGACATAATTCATAAACAGGTCCCTTGGCAACCTTTTAAGATGTCTCACACAAGAAGATGGAGGCAAGTGGGATACTATTATAGCACAAGTAGAATTATCATTCAATGATTCAGTTAATAGGAGTACTGGTCTAACTCCATTTTAGATTGTATATGGAACTCACCCTTGAGGGGTATTGGAACTCAAAGATATAAAAGACATGGAAAAAATAAGTGCACTAGCAGAAGACTTTGTTGAAGTGATGAAGAACATCCATGACCAAGTGCAGACCAAACTGTAGCATGCCATTGAGAAATACAAACCATGGGCTGACAAAAAGAGGAGAGATTTATAGTTCAAAGTGGGAGATTTGGTGAGGATTAACTTCAAGAAGGAGAGACAACCCAAATAAAAATACACAAAGCTTATGATGAAAAATCTTGGCCCCTTCAAGATTCTGAAGAAATGTGGTGACAATGCCTATAAGATTGATCTACCTTCTCCCATTGGCTTATCACATATTTTCAATGTTGCATATATCTATGCTTACAAAGGTGGTCTTAGTACTGATGATCTTACAAGTACTCTAGAGCTTCCTACACTCCAACCACTCAAGGACATGCCCCAAGCAACTCCTCCTGAGATTGAAAGCATCCTAGATAAGAGAGTGAACAACAAAAATAGGAGAGGAACTTACTATGAGTACTTAGTCAAATGGAAAACCCAACCCATTGAAGATGCTACCTGGGTGACCCCTGAAGACATTCAGAAGAGAGGCTATCCACTTGAAGACCTCCCAAATCAAGAGACTTGAGTTACTTTTTCCATCGGGAGTATGGTGTAGGGCACCTCCTAAAGTTCCTATTTTATGCTTATGTATGTGTAATAAGGTGAATCCTTAGGATCACCCTAGTGTGTGCATGTGTGGGTCTATTATGTAAGGTGAAGGACCCTAAGGTATGTTATAAACCTATGGGTTCTTGAAACTGTGTTAGACCATGTTAGTCCCTTTTATCAATTTTTGAGTTTAGTTGGAAGTTTGTGGTTTAAGACCTTAGAATAGGATGTTCACATGTTTTGGACCTCTCCCACACCCTTGGAGGTTGGTAAGGTTGGCATTTTCCCAAATTAGCAATTTTGTCAAGTTTTGCCAAAAAGTTGTCTTTTTGCAAAATGTTGCATGAGCAACTTTTGCAAAATATTGCTCGAAGAATGAAAACTCAACTGTAACTGACCACACCAACTTCTTGGATCATCTATAATTCCACAAGGATGGTATTAGATGTTATCATTTCTTCTAGGAAGGTTATATTTTACTTTGTACGGAGCTTGATGTTCAAAGAAGGAAATAGAAGAGTTTTTTGAGTCATTTAGACAGCGTACGGTCTGGTACAGATTCATCTTATGGATCCACTTGCAGAAATTTGTGATTCTTTGAGTTACTTCAACATTCTAGTTGGTTTGATATTTTTTTTGTGAATTTTCATGGGAGTTAGAGATTTTACTTTCTCACTATTTGAGAAACCAAGGTTTATTGGGCCTGCTCCAAAGATGTGATCCTAACTTGGGATTTAACTAGTGGATCTACTCAGACACTTGGGGAATAAAAGTTAGGATCATGCTATTTAAGATTCCTAAGGCTCGTAGGTTTAGTTTTAGTTCTATGAATTTTGAGACAAAGCCCTAGGCTAATTATCTATATGTAATTATCCTGGTTCTTTAGTAAAGTCACATGCATTTACAATATATTATTGGGAGGATCAAACTAATGGTGGTTCTAGACCAT
Source organism: Thuja plicata (assembly GCA_018584345.1). NCBI lineage: Eukaryota > Viridiplantae > Streptophyta > Pinopsida > Cupressales > Cupressaceae > Thuja > Thuja plicata. Next base: position 189,633 of record MU224344.1, read on the forward strand.
TTTGGGGTAGAGGAAGATATCTAATCCCTTTTATTCATTCTGTAAACCCACCTTAGACCACTTGCTTAGCAATCCAAGCCTAACCTAGTTAATTAGGTATGTGAGCTTTGCAAGAATTTAGTGGTGCAAGAGTGGAGTGAAGTGCTAAGGCTTTGGGAGGTTTCAAAACTCCATAAAGGGTGTATAGAAACCTAATCAGATTAGTTAGATTCTTTTTTAATTGAAATTTATGCTTGAAAAACCCTCTGGATAGGGATACAAGGAATTCTAGGCCATTTAGTGTTTGACCATCCCTGGGTCTGCAAGACTGAATCCATTGGTGGATTCTCTACCCTTGGGGTCTAAATAAAGCCTTCCATCACCTAGGTTTGTTGGTCTAAGCCTTAGTGAAGTTTCCTACATCTTTAGCTTGGTTTAGGGAAAGTGTCCCTAAAGGAGATATTACAGAGAATTGGACCTTAGCTTGGAGAGCTAAGTTGTGATAGAAGAAGTGAGTTGGCTTCTTAGGAAAGTCAATACAGATTCTAGGAAGACATTTGTGGAATTAGGGTGTCTAAATTAGGAATTTGAAGTGGTAACAAGAAGTGTGAACCCATCTAGGTCTTCTTGCAGTGCACTCTGCATCAGTCAAAGACTAGTCCCCACCCGCAATGGAATCCTTATTTCCCTCTATTGAGCATGATAATTCACTCTATGAACCCGACCATCACACATGCTAGAGGAAACTAGTGTGAATATCTGGTCATCATAGCATCCCATCCCACCCATCTCTCTAAGATATCCTCATCCTAAAATATCTTACAAATGAAAAGTATACCAAGATTCTCAGCTGACTCATACTATACAAGTGGACTAGAGAAGTGGATACGAAGGATGTGGTATACATCCTTGAGAGTCATAGTTATCTCACTGCTTGGTAACTAAAAAGTATTGTGCTCATTGTGGAGTATCTCCACAAGAGCCATCAACCATCCATGATTAATCTGGATATCAGGAATATGGCATAACCAACTGAATCCACACTCTTCTATAATTGTCAAGTCATTCTTAGAGAGATAGTGTACCAATCTCATTATTGGTGGATATGTGATCCAGAAATGAATATTTGGTAACACCTCCTACAAGAAAATAAGAATCAATTATCAGTACAACATCCAAACAATGCATAGAGAAGCTAGAAAATATATTGATGAACTCAAATCAACAATCAAACAAAGTGAAATTTTATGTTTACTGCTTCAAAAATGCTCCTTGTTTTTAGTACAAGTAAACACAGAAGACTATATTTTCATATGATAATTCATCACATCTAGTACGAGTAAAATTTTTGATATGAGAAAAGGTAAGATGTAGTACGATAAAAGGGGGAAACCATATAATTTTTTTACAAATAAAGGGTACTCGCATTGCAACAAAACTAATGTGAATAAAGGGTACTCATCATTTTCAACAAAGACTTATGAAATTAATACAATCCATGCATTTCATTAAAAATTTCATTATAAAGTTACATAAAATATGGGTAAAAGTCTTGAAAGATTGACTGGTCAGTATAATACCCGTGTAACTAAGGATTGGACATCCTTATCATAATAGAAATAACATAATGAACTTATTTGAATTATTGACCAGGGACGTAAGCTTGAAATGGTATCAAAAAAGTATATGCTCTAATCTAGCTTAGGTTTCATTACCACTTATGCAATGAAAAATTTTGAAATTAATACTAAACTAGGAAATGAAATCAACAGTCTAATCTAAAGCTCTGAGAACATGCTATGACAGTAAACTAACTACTTGCTTATGCTATAGGAGCAACCAATAGTTTTTTTATTGAATGGTTGTAGAGTCCTAAATACTTCAAATGAACTTAAGACTTATTCCTACTGAACTGTGAACTAAGTTCACCTCCCGCTTTGGCCCCCACGGAAGAGTGAATGAAAAAAAGCTCAGAGATTAAGAACTGGAGATCTCATTTATTCTATCATAAAACATAGATACAAAATGTAGAAATAAGATTGTATTTTCTCTATTACTAGATTATAAAAGGATTCCCATAAAAAATAACTAAATAAGGAATCAGAACTCCCAGCTTATTTAACAACTTTTAAAACAGAACTCCTTGCAACTAGGATTCCCCAACATCAGGGATATGACAATCTTTAAGATACATGATCAACATCATTAAATGTAGGAACAAGTTGTATTCAATTGCACATGAATCTAAGAATGTGTTATTGTTGGATTTACTCTGTAATGGCTATTAATTTGCATTGACCCAGTCTGCAACAAAAACCGTTATCGACTGATAGTGGTGGAATCATCATGAGTCTCAAAAATATTTATTCTCTTTATGGCACCACTTCATCCTTTGATGTTTAATTCTTCTTTTCCCATTGGCCCTTCATTTCCTACAAGACATTAGCGTGCATACATATCCAAGATAGAATCCATAATAAGTTTTCTTCACTAGCTTTCTCTTATCACATGGCTACAGGAAAAACCACCCAACTTAATGTAGGACAAAAAGATACACGATTTCATTCCATATAACCGCGCAACATATAGATAGCATATTCATAGACTTAAAATGCACACACACATATATATAGCAGTTTTGAAATATAAGTATAAATAGTCTGAAGAAGTCTTATGAAATCTCATGAAGTTCTCAAGTCCTAAGCACAAAACACATGAAATTATAAACCAGATAGGCCTTAAATTGGCCTCTTCATTTCCCCCCTACTTTTCCTTTTGCTGGTCCTCTAGCAAACATGTAGTTCTTTACCCTTTCTTCCATTCTATGATCTATAGTTGTACTCTAATAAATACCTCCCCCTGCCAAGCTCCCGTAAATTCCTTTAGTGTCCCTGTGTGACTCCAACCTTCTCACTTCCCCTGCCATATCATAGTCCTCCAAATTTTTTGAATTAGCCAATAGAGGGGAAATAAGTAGGGGTGGCTGAAATGTAAGTGGAACCTAGTAACTTTGCCTTACCTTGCCCAATGTAATATATTATGGAGCTCTCCTATTTTCCATTGTTAAATTAAGGGGTGAATGTGACTCTTTGTTTCTCAAGTCCTCAGTCATGTTGATCCAGCACCATTGAATTGATTTTTTTTCTTCAGGAAACTCAATTTCATCCATCCGAGTATACTCATCAAAAGTTGATTTTCTAAGAAGATCAATGATTTTACTTCCTGCTTTTGATTGAGCCACTTTCCTCCAATCATAGTAATAAGTATTGGGGTTCTTGGATTCTAGCCTTAGGTAGAGAGGAATTTCTTCCTCTAACTACCTATAAGCTTTGGCTTGGGATTCCCTACTTATTTCATTCTAGATCCATGACATAAGTGCTCTCAACTAGATATCCCCAACATACAGAAAAGGATTCCAGTCCCTATTATTGGGTACTGCAAGTTTGTGGAGGAAAAGTTCACATAATAGATTTTGCATTGTTGCAGGAGAACTATGAAAAGATTGAAAAAATTCAAGGGTTTCATCTAGCAATGGAGACTTATTTCTCATTATACTATTCAATTGATAATTTAACAACTGCTCCTTAAGAAATATGGCACAAATAGGAGAGAGAGACCTACAACTCATTATCTTAGGTATAACTGATGTTACCTTAGTTAGTTTCTCTTGAAGTTGCTCCACCTCTTCCTCCTTCTCCACAAGTTATTGATAAGTTTGATTAATGACTTGGTGCAAAACCTTCTTATGTTGTCTCCATTGTTCTCTCTCCATCACTAATTGATTGCTCAGCTAAAAACTAATAGAAAATATTTTCATAGGGAAAGGGACATTTGACAGAGTACCTTCACCAGGGTTTGCCCCTGCTACTTGTATATCAGCCAAATTCTCATTACCTAGATGCACATCCTTTGTGGGATCTATCCATATTATCAAGGAACACTCAGAATTATAACAGTGCATCCAATCCTTGACTTAAAATTTGCTCAGCCACCTCATTTACAAATCTCATATCAACACCAGAATTTTCTTCAAACAGACTCCTCCCTACTGCTGTAGGAGGTGAATCTGGCATGTCCTCTTCTATAGAAAATCACTCCCCTAATATGATGTCATTTTCTAAATCAATGAGGTCGTCATCAACTTGAATTCCATGGGAAGATGAACCCCTCCTCTAAAACCTGTAGGTTTGTTCATCAAAACTAGAATTATCTATAATTATTATACATTCTGCATTCATTCTGTCTTCAGGGGACTACCCTCTCCCAACTTAAGGAAACACACCAGGCAATTCCTATTGACTGTCTCTCAGTTCATCTCTTTTTGGCTCCCCTAACTTGGAAATGTCAGGGTCAACACCTGACCTTGTTAGTGATGTATCTATGGTCATACTCTGCTTCCTCCTACAACTTCTCCTCAATGGGGTTTCTTCCTTTTTATCAAAAAAATTTCATTTCTTAGAAGCAGTTGGAGCTACGACAAAGATGCATAAGATCCTCCTTGAAATCAGAAAAAAAAAGGAGATTGAAAAAGAGAAAAAGTCCCTCAGTGAAAACCATGTAAAATAGGTGCCTTGGTAGCAAAAGTAAAGAGAAATAAATTTATCATATGGTGAAAACCACTTCTTGTGTTGCCTTGGATAAGTACCATGATGAAAACCTGGCAAACAGGCATCATACATAATTACTCCTACTTGCACTCTTCACTTGGGGGCAAGTTCCTTCCATGTCATCTTATCTATCATACCTTCCATCAAGCAAGCCCTTGTGTATCCATGTTCTATGTGGTGATCTTGAAAAGGTTGACCCTATCCATGAATGCTTTGCATATTGAAATCCATTATCATATTCATTGGATTACTTACTTGCTATTATCCATGGAACACTATTATGATCTTGCTTATCTAAAGCCAAATACTCACTATCCTGGAACTAATCCTATCAATTGACCCCTTGGTCTTGATCCAAAGGACAAACAAAATAAAATTGAAAACAAGTTTAAAGAACTCTCTTGACATGTCCACTCTATTGGACTTCATGCTATCATACATACTTTTCATGACATCAGGTCATTATCCTATATGATATTTAGCACTACTTCCTAAGCCTACATTGCTATATTATTTTTACCTAGCTTGGGTAATCTTGAGGAGACTTTCCTTGAGGGTTGCATTCACCTGCTTCATCCACCTTTTCCAATCCACTTTTGATCTATCAATCCATCTGTAATTCCTTGCACCTTTCTAGACATAAGGGGCATACAAATATGATCATGCTTGAGAATTGCTAATCTTTTAAAAATCTTCTAAAAAATGGAAAATAGGCATCGCTCAAACTTTATGCTCTATCCATCAATGCACTGATGATACCTCACCTTCATGGTCACACATGTGCTATTGGTTGACTCTTATTCCTTACAAATGTCATATCCTTTCTTAGGATTTGTTTGCATTTGTGTCTTAGGAATAGGCATTCTGTATTGGGGGCATCTTTTCTAGCATGGCCATTTTGCATCTGCTAGGTTGTCCTAGGTTCCTGTCTAGGATGGTTTGCCTCTCAAAATAGTATTTCTCAATACTTGCACCAAAACATCACTATCACAAAAAAATGTGTTTCTTCAACACCACCTACCTATAACAGACATCACACTAGTGTTTTTCAACACTTTAATCAAACACTTTCAATGACCTAGTGTTTCTCAACGCTTTAATCAAATACTTTCAACAACTTAGTGTTTTTCAACACTTTAATCAATAACATACTAGTGTTTCTCAACACTTTAATCATCCAGTGTTTCTAAACACTACATTGGATTGCAATTACTCACAAAATTTAATCTCATATACTCAGACATGAAAACATATTTCTTAATTCCAAATTCTGATTGATGAATCTCTATTATGCTTGAAAATGAATCTATAGTATTTCTCAATACTACTTAAACACATAGTGTAATCTTGGTTTGATTATGACTCTTTTATGTTCCCATGATGTGTCATACTAGGGGCATTTAAGCGGTTATAAATTTTTCTTTGATTGATTATCAATTGTTGATTGTTATGTCTTCCGATTTACTCCACGATGTCTATTCAAAGACAAAGAGTCACAAGGATAGGGGGCATAGCATTTTCTTGGTTTTTTGCATATGGTGATTATGCCAAATGATCCTATAAATTTCACCTAACTTGGATGTTTATGGTAAGGGCTTCCAACATGAGTGGATAGCCGCATATACCTCAATCCTCGTTATGTGTAAACTACGGTGAGGTTGAAACAATTTCCTTATCTATTTTATAAATAAGATTCTCACTAAGGTGTACGCTACATGATGTACCCAAGGATATGAATTTTCAAGGTCATTACGAGTCACATATATTACATTACACTTTGTAACATAATGTGTGTGTAAAATTACACCTTCATGAAATTAAGATTAAGAACAACAATTCTATGGAAAGATAATACAAATTAATCTAAGAATTAAAGCTAAAAATCTATATCATCTCATGGTTCTCTATCCAAGCTTTGTTAAGAGAGCTCTCAGGATTAATCTCTCTCATGGACAATCCTAGAATGAGAAATGAATGATAAACAAATGCTCAAGTCTAGCTTAGAATGCTTAAAATGCTCAAAATGCTCCAAGATATGTGAGAAAACAACAAATGCTCCTAAACATGGTATGCTAAATGTTATGCAAATGCTGAAATACTCTCAAAAGCTCTCCAATGCTCTCAAATGCTTTCAATATGCCTATAATAAGGATTCTTTTTCTCTTGAAATTCTTGGATCCCAAACTCAAAGGAAATGACTTGTATTTATAGCATTTTCCCAAGGGTAGGGGGTAGAGTGAGTTGATCATGATCAAAGTTTGGTTAAGTCAAAAGCTTTGAGGTGTTCTCAAATGGAGGGAAAGTTGGTTGGTT